>JAUTBW010113149.1:0-15209 GCA_032361425.1 Peltospira smaragdina | reverse complement strand
CTCTCTCTCTCTCTCTCTCTCTCTCTCTCTCTCTCTCTCTCTCTCTCTCTCTCTCTCTCTCTCTCTCTCTCCAATCTGTTTGTCTGTCTGTCTGTCTGGCTCACCACAGTCATCCCCTTCACATTTCTCTGTGATTTTCTTGACGTTGCTTCCATTGCACGGCAGACCACCAAACTCAGGCACCGGGTTTGTGCAGGTTCTGGACAAAACCAATCTTCTAATACAGGAATTATTACACACACCAGTTGTATAGATTTCCCAAGACGACCAATGACCATTCACTGCAAACATTAAAAACATTACAATTATTATGTGATGGTAGTCACACCTACAATTACAAGATGGGAGTGACGATACTAATGTTTCATGTGGTGATAATGTGATGATGGCAATAGTGACTGTAATGATAATGTTTTTACCCATGCTGATAATGGAAATTGAGACCAAAAATGCTAATTATGATAATAAATAAATAAATATAGAATAAGTTTATAAATAAGTATAGAATGATCTAGAAGATCAAAAGCTTTTTGTAAATCCAGAAAAACTGTTCCTACCATGTTATCATTATCAATAGACAATATCTACTGTTCATTTAGGTGTACCAATGCAGTCTGACACGAGTGCTTTTCCAGGAATCCTGATTGTGCATCATGAAGTAGACTATATTTAGTCAAGTATTTATATAAATGATTTGAACTATGCCCCTCAGATAATTTTGTAATAGTAGGTAGGATTGAGATCGGTCTGTAATTCTCTGCTTTATCCTTCTCATCCCCTTTATATATTGGAGTTACTCTAGCAATTTTTAATGTACATAGGAAGGTTCCTTCTATAATACCTATATTGATAATGTGTACAATTAGTGAAGCTATTATGTGATTACTAAGCTTTATTATTTTAGGCCAAATTCCATCGCAACCGGTAGTGTTTGATGTATCTAACTGATGTATATAATTTGTGACATCATTTAGACAAATGAATGGTACGGTATTCTAAATGGGTGATTACTTACTATTTTATATCTCAAATAATGCTGAAGTATAATGTGATTGTCAGGATTAAAAGATTTTCTTTTGATAGAGTGTGAGATGTTAACAAAATTTGTATTTAACATTTGTAAAATGTAATTTGCATCAGTAACCAAACTGTCATTTACTGTTAATTCAAGCGGCATAGGCAAGTTAGAGAGTTTACCAAATAATGTTTTGAAATGATTCATAACAAACTAGATAGTTTGTTATTAACAACTTCATTTTGAAACAAATCCTTCTTAGCCTCAGATATTAACTTTGTTGTTTCATTTCGATATCGCTTGTAACTGGCCCAGTCCTTTATCTTATGGAAATAACCATGTTGGCTGTTCATATTGTCTAAGTGAATGTTGGTTGAGTATATTAATTAAAGTTCTGTGCCAAAGTATTAAGGCTGTGTTTGCATCATTACAAGAAAGCACATTATTTATATTGGAGTTACTGATGTCTGACAAAAGTCTTCAGAGCAGAATGTTTTAAAGCTTCTGTATGATATAGTTTTGTGTGTGTTATTTGCATTATTTCTATCAGTAGTGTCTAACTGTTGAGTAAGACTAAGTGTTACAGAATAATGATCACTGATTGCAAAACATGGTATACATACTTGAGTAACCTTATCTACATTTGTACAATAAATATGATCTATGCCAGTTGAAGTATTTTCAGTTACTCTGGTCGGCTTATCCACTATTTGAATTAATTTATACAACTGCATTAAAGTGCTCCACTGAATATTAGAACAACCATTTGTGAAATCAATATTAAAGTCCCCCATAAGAACTACATCAATGTTTTTACTTACAGCCCTATCCAACTGAGTGTCAATCATTTCTATCCATGAGACAAAAGATAGCAAAATATTTTTTCAATATTGAACATTAATTTGTCGTCATATAGTTTCGATGTCTAAATCTTCAAGATCATTTCACCTGACATAAAATACAGAGATCACTAGAGTTTTGTGAGCAACAAAGTACTGTGAAAACTGCAATGAACTAACCATCGCAGTCCTTTATTTTCACACTAGTATAATTACTAACAATAAAACCAAATAGAGTAGAAAATATGAAGAAAACAACAAAAGATAGATAGGCTATATAGTAAACGGTGTGCTCATTGTGTGCATTGAACGTTGGCTTTCTGTTAAACTAAAACAACACATTGTCTGAGCTCTCACTTCACTCTGCAGATACCATTGTGGCTCAAAACAACAAAGAATTGAACAATGATAGAGTTCTGGAAGCTGACGTCGCAGTACTTTGTATACGCAGTTTTGGCTATGGTTGACCGCTCGCAGTACTTTCATAATGCAAAACTTAGCTGATTTACAATATACAGTCAATCCCTGACCCTGTTTGTTTTTTCTATCTTTTCATTCAAAGTTACATTTATCAATATTAATAACACAATCTGGTTTTTCTTTACTTAGAAAGGTTTCGCATAATCCTAATATATGCAAATATTGGTTTTCACCCATTATCAATGAAATTTCATCTAATTTTGGAAATATATGTTGAATGTTCCAGTTAGCAAAATTAATACTCTTTTGAGAAAATTAAACTTGTGTTTACTAATTGACAGTTCTGAGTTGTTTGTAGCTGATGAAGAAATATTTATTTCAGAGCTAAAATTGACTGTACTTGCATATATAGTTTTCCCACAAGATGGATGTATATTTACATATGTCGTGTTGTCACATGGTTTGAAGAGAGAACAACATTTTTTCATCATCGAATTGAGTACACTTATATTACTTTTAGGTTTTGGGTCTTTCATATGTTCTGTATATTGTATAGTGGAAAAGGGTTGTGTTGCTTTCATAATGATTTCACAAATCTTATTATCACCTGCATGGTTATTACACTCATAACATAAATTGGTCAGCACATTAAATTTATTTGCTGTACATATACAGGTTCTGTCCAAACTGTTCTATTCACAGGTATAACTGCAGTTGTATACAGTGTGTCCATACCTATAACATGTCCAACACTGTGGTATTCTTCGTAGTTGACGTTTGTATGGAACATTGTTCCAGTGAGAATGACTCAAGTATTCGGAATGTTGAGTACTGTTTACTGGTGAATGCAGTTTGAGTACAGGCACTACTCTGTCAGTGCATCTCAACAAGTTGGCAGTTCCTTGTTTACTAAGATGTATACCATCTCTTTTGAAAAATGATGTTACTAGCTCACAAGCTTACAGCTGTTAGCATTGGCTATTTTCTCAATGGCTTTGTTGTATGGTATGACATCGACATCTTTTCTTTATTTCATCTTTTATCTCAGCCAGCTGTAATCCTGTGTTATCAATATGTGTAGCTAGGGCTATGGATAATGTTCTGATTTCTGTAAGAATGTTTTCTAGAAGTGATTTCTCATCATTTTCATCAGAATCATATTTACTTTGTGATTCACTACATTTAGTTGTAGATGAATTACAATCAGTATCTGAGACAGGTTTGTCAGCATTATTATCACACGCTGTAGTATTATCTAATTTGCTAGTAATATTATCATTGATGTTGCTTGCTCCATTATAAGTACTACTATTAGCTTCAGAGTTAATATGTTTCTGCAGACTGTTTGTTGCTGGATTTGACCCTGCACAATTTTAACAGTAGAATTTATTATCCTTAACTTGTTACATATCTGGCATATTAACGCCTTTTTGGTGATTCCAATTCTTACATTTATTACATTGTATCCCATTACCCGAATCTCTGTTCTCACTGCAGATAATGCATTTTTCACCTTTTTCCAGTGGTTGTCATACTATTGTGTGGTGTGTTTTGGTTTGGTTGATTAACCATAATCAAACTGCAACAGAGTATCTTTCAGTTGTTTATTGATTTCTTCACAGTTAGTGTTATTAGATATTAATAAGTGTACCATGTTGTTAAGAATGTTGTCCAAATCAGTGTCTGTTAAAGGCCTCAAGTGTTTTCCATTAATTAAACATGAACACTAAGTGCGATATAAGTTAACTGTATAACAGTGCTGGCAACCTAGATATACTTTATATTGTGTTTCAACAACGTGTTGCTGTTTGTCTTTTATTAATGTTGCTGTGCAGTTAGGCCTAGATATGCATTTATTAATTTTGTCACACTGTGTTTGTATTCTTGACAGGACTTATCTAAACAATATTTAAACACCTCGTATGTTCCTGTGTTTATGATGAGCCGAAGTCATCCTCCAGTCTCTATTATGTCAATATTTGTTCTTGTTGTAGTTTTGAGTTTTTTCGCTATTGCTTTTTGTTTATTCAGTGTGTAATCTCTTTTTCCAGAATTATCATCACTGGTATCTGAAGATGTGTTTGATACGATGGTATTGGAGGCTAATTCCATTTTGTGATTATTCAGACTAGTAACATTTTAACATTTTCTAACCAGTATTAGTAACCAGTGTTAAAACATGGCAAATCGACAATGTAATTCAGGTACTATAGTGTACTGTAGTGCTTGTATGTTGTATTAGTAACCAGTGTTAAAGCATGGTAAATCAACAATGAAATTCAGGTACTGTAGTGCTTGTATGTTGTATTAGTAACCAATGTTAAAGCATGGTAAATAGACAATGCAATTTAGGTACTGTAGTCCTTGTAAGTTGTATTAGTAACCAGTGTTGAAACATGGTAAATCGACAATGTAATTCAGGTACTGAAGTCCTTGTATGTTTTATTAGTAACCAGTGTTGAAACATGGTAAATCAACAATGAAATTCAGGAACTGTAGTGCTTGTATGTTGTATTAATAACCAGTGTTAAAGCATGGTAAATCGACAATGTAATTCAGGTAATGTAGTGCTTGTATGTTGTATTAGTAACCACTGTTAAAGCATGGTAAATAGACAATGTAATTCAGATAAATTAAATGCAATATGTTAAGAATTATCAGCAAGAAAAAAAAAAAAACATATATAAAGCCCAGAAAAAACACCCAAAACAAATTAAACACAAGAGAAAAATGAGAACATATAACAAAAATATAAAAATGTTAAAATAAACATATTTTTATATATACACACACACACACACACACACACACATAATATACATATATATAAACAAAAATAAAAAATAACAAGCATACAAAACACTGACACCGGCAAACAATAACAACAATAAACTAAACACAGACATACAACAAATACAGAACAAAACCACTACAACATAAGACACTATACCTGACATACTTCAAACATCGATATTGTTATAAACACCAAAACAATATTAACAGGAAACTAAACATACACATACAACAAATACAGAACAAAACCACCAGCATCACCAAACACTGTGCCTGATGTACTTTGAAACAAGATTGTTAGCAATCCACTCAAAACACAGATACACACAAAAATTAATAATGCGCAAATACACAATAATAATACACAGATACACACAAGCAATAATAATACAAAAACAGACACAAAATACAGACACTTGTAAACATTAGTAACAGGAAACGAAACAAACACAAACAACAAAGGACACTGTATTCTAAACATTGCAATTCTTACAAATACACATAAAACACAGACACTGGCAAACACTAGAAACAGGAAACCAAAGACATACAAAACAACTAGACAAAACATCCATATTCTTATAAACACACACACAACAAATCGACAACAACATAAGACACTGTGCGTGACGTACTCCGAACAATGAGGTTCTTCACAGCACTCTGTGCGTTGAGATGGTGCGACTCACACGCCCAGCGGCCGTAGTTGCTGTATGGGACTCTGTCTACCGTCATTGTGTACAGGTTCCAGGTGGAGTCGGGCTCTCGGGCCGGCCTCTCACACCGGCACCGGTATCCCCGCTTTATGTAGTACTTGGTGTAGCACGCGTCCCCATTGGGAACCAGGGCACACGGCTTGCGTGCGGGGAAGGCACTCAGATACCAGAACCAGACGATCTCAAACTTGTAGTGGGCATTGTTCACAAGACACGTCATCATCAACTTGTCACCCTCCACTGACACTGATGACGGAAATATGTCAAAAACCAGACCTGAAAAAAAAAAAATTGTTGTGTTTGTGATATAATTTCTGGTTAAAACTTAGTTGTATCTGTGATTCAATTACTGGAAAAAATTAATATGTCAAAAATCAGACTGCAAAATATTTATTGTATTTGTGACTTAATTACTGGACAAAATACATACCTACGTACTGACAGATGCATCTGTGATGTAATTACAAAAAAGTAAATAAATGCATTATGTTGAAAATCAGAGCTGCAAAACCATTCTTGCATCTGTGATGTAATTCAAAACACCTGAAGTTGCTCTAAGAGTAGAAACCAATTCCATTGTCTGCTTTTGAAGCAGCCATGCGAAGTCTATAAGTTAATGTTCTTGAAATTCCTTCTTTTGTTTGTTAGCATCATACTACCGTATATTGCTGTGTATAAGCCGAGTTTTCACGTCACTGAATGTTACACGGAGTTGATAAAATACTGTATGTAAAATATCGGAAAACATCATTAACGGAAATAGGACACTGTCGGGAATAGGTCATTAAAAAATACAAACTTGAGTTTTTGTGTAGTTTTCTATGCATCCTCGTTCTCTTAGTCTTACCAGTGGACATTTGTTTACTTGTTAGATATTTAAAAGGTATTATGTACAGGAGCAATGCAATCATTTATTTCTTTAATAAACTCCAGCAAAACAATTCACAAACAGGAAATGAGTAGCGTGGTCAAACCCCGATTATCAACTTCATCACAGCTAGAGATTTAACTGACCGAGACTTGCAATATCCTCTTTCCAGTAGTTGTTTAAATAAAATCCTTGAGTTCATTTTGTAAAATAAATTTTAAAAATAAAATAAAATAGATGATCTAATAATAATTACACTGAAGTTTTATTCATACAGTTTTGTCATTGGTGCAAAATTACATCAGCACTCTGTGATACAAAATAAGAAACTTGTATGAGAGTAGCGCTATGTTATCGGTTCATTAGGTCTATATAAGTAACAAAACATTATCGTACATTTTGAAGGATTTTGTTCATGTTTTTTTCATTTTTATGCATACTTTGACCACTATAAATACCAATGAAATACTAATACAGTCCAGTGAAAGATCAATTTTCTGTCACTAACGATGACAAAGTTGGGTCAGATTATACATGGTGTCAAACTTTTTGTACCATATTTAAAGTGGCAGACTAAGGGATCGGCTTATACACGGTGTTGGCTAATACATGGCAATATACGGTACACACTTTTTTGTGAATAAGGCCACTGGATTTTAAAAAATACATTTGACTGATGTCGACAGGAGTCAAGTGGTGTAAGTGCCCATTTGCCTTGTAGTCCATCTCAGATTGATGCCAGTCAGTAGGTGGTTTGTTATTGTGTTTTCTGGTTTGTTTGTGTTTTTGTTTGTTTGTTTGTTTTGTTGTTGTTGTTGTTGTTTTTGGGGGGGTTCCAAAAATTTAGGGTTTTTTAAAATATTGGATTCATAACATACTTTTTGTAAGCTAAAGCTACTACTGCTCTGTCAGTGTTGTTCTTGTATTATTTTTAATGTAAAGTTTCCAGATCTTATATTTTTATCTGCAAAATGTGACAAATATGTGTATTGTGCTGTAGGTGAAGGGGTTGGAGTGGCTGGTGTCGCTGTACAACAACCACCTGAACGGGATCCTGGCCGATGAGATGGGTCTCGGCAAGACGATCCAAACCATCGCACTCATCACATACCTTATGGAGAAGAAGAAAGTGAATGGACCATATCTTGTCATCGTTCCACTCTCGTGAGTAGCATTTTTTATTCCTTGTGTATTATATATAAATAATACACGGTCTAGGGTTATCTCGAAATGTCTTTGTTCTGTAAACATTTTAAATATTTTTTTATATTACGGCTACAATGTTATTTTTGCGGCATATATCAAGCAGTATGGTGAAGTACAGTATTGAAGAATTTGTTATGAAAACTGAACATGGATTTTACTTTAAATTTAATAAAACAATTATTTAATGCTGTATTTTGCAAATGAAGAGTAAATGTGCTTCCTGTGAAGTTACATTCACTTGCACTGCAGAAGAATGCATATTATTAATCTACTATATATTTTATGGATTTAGTGTCATTTATATACAATTTTTTATTATTTTTATTTTTATAGAACACTCTCCAACTGGAGCTATGAGTTTGCCAAGTGGTCGCCGTCGGTTACCGTGATTGCCTACAAGGGCTCTCCAACTGTTCGGCGAAACCTGTCACAGCAGCTCAAGGGAGGCAAGTTCAACGTGCTGCTGACCACCTATGATTATGTCATCCGGGATAAGTCAGTGCTCTCCAAGGTAGTTTTAGATTTTAAGTAATTTTAAAGATAATCCGCTTTTCATTTTGTTTACAGAACATGTTAGTAGGATGGTTCAAATAAAATATGAAGGTGGGTTATAGTGTAATTCTCTTAAATTTGGTTACATCAGTTAGATACTGTTGAAATAATAATAAATAATTTATTTATTTCATCTTTATTTTCTTGATAATAAACTATTACATTGCCATTTGTGATACAGATTTTACACATTGCTTTCACATTTTTAATCATTTAAACTAGGTTTGTATCACTTAGGCCATACTTTCACCTATCAAATTAGTCATCTTCTGCTATTACACTGTATATGTTAGCTTTACGTCTTCAGTTTTATATAACAATATAGTTTGCTTAAATAAGATCAAAATAAGACTGTACATAAGAATACAACAGTAAATGTTGTGATAAACATCTGTTTGATTTGATGAATCATCGGTGTTTTTTATACAGTAACTGTTGTGATAAACGTGTTTGATTTGATGAATCATTACTGTTGGTGCTTGTTGCAGCTGCGTTGGAGGTACATGATAATTGACGAGGGTCACCGGATGAAAAACCACCACTGTAAGCTGACCCAGGTTCTCAACACCCACTACATCGCTCCACACCGCCTGCTTCTCACTGGAACACCCCTACAGGTATGATAATGTTAGAATCAGTTTCTGATATTGTTTTGTCGAACTGCGTACCTTTGTCTGACACCCAGTAGCCATTCTGTTATTTGTCTGGATGGAGGTAATGTATCATTGTTAGAGTGACTGCTTATGGTGTTATGATGGACCCATTGAATTATTCTTGTTTTAACCATTGGGAATTAAAAGCAATATGGTGAACAACTGGTACAATAAATGGCAGTGGATTTGAACTATCCAGTCACATGTGAAAGTTCTCTTGCTAGTGATGGAAATAGTAGCCCTGCAATCAGCAGTAGGTTTCCTAATCTATGGATAGAACTTTACTGAAGCTATGTAATCATAAGTTAAATTATAGAGTTTGTTGTAAAATTAGACATTTCATTCATTAAACAAGATAATGTTTAGCTGCTATGCTGCATAGCAGTTTAGATAACAGTCCTTTGTTTCAAGACAGTTTTTGGTAGAACCTGTTTTTTCTCATGAAGTAGATTATGATAGATTTTAAACAAAGAAAATAAAGATAATTAATGTGTGCTGTTTTATCTTAAATTTATGTTCTAAAATCACAATATACGGCAAGAATGATATGCAATTTGTTATGTTTCAGAACAAACTGCCAGAGCTGTGGGCTTTGTTGAACTTTTTGCTGCCAAGCATCTTTAAGTCATGTTCAACTTTTGAACAGTGGTTCAACACACCATTTGCAATGACTGGAGAAAAGGTTAGTAAATTCTATCCACTAATTACCCTCTTTTTTTTATGATTGACATTTGACTTATTTTTAAATTAAATTTTGTAATTCTCTATAACTGGGTCTTAAAAGTTAATTTGAAATGGTGTTGTCAGTTTATTCACTTAACTCAAAAATGATTTCCTAGAGACCTTGTGAATTTTAATTTAACGCAGTAGTGGTATATGCAAAATGTTTAAAACTTAACATTTTAATTCTTATTTTGGCTAGGATTTAAAATGAATATTATCAATAATATTTAACTTTCCCCTTTTAAATTGTAAATCAGTGTATAATAACATTATATAAAGTTTCATGTGCTTTTAGATAAAATAACCAACTCTGTTTTATCTTTGATAGGTGGAGCTGAATCAAGAAGAAACCCTCTTGATTATTCGTCGTCTGCACAAAGTTTTGCGGCCATTTTTGTTGAGACGTCTTAAGAAAGAAGTTGAATCTCAGCTACCTGATAAGGTATCCTAACATATATCTATTAACAAGATAATAAATAAAGCCTTTTATGCTCTGGTGTTGTGTAGTTTTTAAAGTTGTGCATGAATGTATACTGACAAATAGTGTTATCAAATGCTTTGTTTATGCAATAGAAACTCTAAACATATTAGTAGTGTAATTTTCAACATAACAGAAACTGTTTGCACCAAATAATTTTGAATAGATTTTAGGGGATGTGTACTTTATACATATCTGGTTTGGGTTTGGGTTTTAAAAACAAATTATTGAGAAACTTACATGTTTACGTTTGTTTTTCAGGTGGAGTATGTAATTAAATGCGAGATGTCTGCTCTGCAGAGACATGTATACAGACACATGCACAACAGAGGAATTCTCCTTACTGATGGATCTGAGAAAGATAAGAAGGTGAGAATTACTCTTTTACAAGTTTTTTTTTATCTAGTTTATTAGCTTCATGTTCTTTTGAGATGATCAGCAATGTTGTATAGAATGCCCATAGATTTTTGTTTCCTGAAGCAATAATTTTGCCATGAATGTGTACTTAATTTTAAAAAGTAAGAAGATTATTTGGTCCAGTGATAGTATTTAGATTATTGTTACGGTCTTGCAGCTTTTTCTTAATCTCAAGGTTTAACTCAAAATCAAATAGAATTCATTATTATTTCTCGTTTCATCTCATTTGAAAGTTAGGTTTCTATGTTTTACCAAATCAAGGTCGAGATTTTCATATCTGTCATATTACTATGAGATCATACAACTGTTTTAAATGGTGACATCACACATCAGATTATGTTGTGACTGATATTTAACATTATTGTACTGCTAAGCTAGCTTTACAAGTCTGTGTGTGTTTTTGTCCTGAACTGATACTGTTGTGATTGGCACAGGGCCGCGGTGGAGCGAAGACACTCATGAACACCATCATGCAGCTGAGGAAGATCTGCAACCACCCGTTCATGTTCCAGCACATCGAGGAGGCCTTCGCAGAGCAGACCGGGTCCAGTGGCGGGATCGTCACAGGGTAAGTACGAGAAAAGAAATAATGTATTAAACACCCGTTTCATTTATAGTTATGATTTTATTTATAGTTATGTAATATCAGTAAAGGTTTAGTAACTACTTGGATAACACAGGGTTTCTAGAAAAATTAAAGATTAATATCCCTGAATAACAAGAAAGAAACGGACTGTCGCCACTTCATACTCTTAGATCAGCTGTAAGAGATTCTTTTACGTGCACCATCCATAAACGGAATAGTATACACTAAAGCACAGTAAGATATTGGTAGACTATAAAAACAAACAGTCTATTTTGTTGTGGGAAGGGACATATTATTCTATGGATTTCAAGGCATAATATATGTGCTGTGATTGTTTCAGTCCCGAGTTGTACCGGTCGTCAGGGAAGTTTGAGCTGCTGGATCGAATCCTTCCCAAACTGCGGTGTACAGGTCACAAGGTTCTGCTCTTCTGTCAGATGACCTCGCTGATGAGCATCATGGAGGACTACTTCATCTATCGAGGTAATTATAACGTGTTTGCTACACTGGCTAGATAACCCAAATACAAGCTTATTGACATATATACAGAACTTCACTATCATTGCTATTTATTGCAAAAGTTTATTTTGCGCAAGAATATATACCACAAGACCATAGGTCGAGTGGTATATTCTTGCACTAAATAAACAAGTGCAGTAACCCTTAATATAATGTATGAGTGCACTGTTTAATAAATAGAACAAAAAAAAAAGTCATCTGGTGTGTTTTCAAGCTGTATTTAATAAAATGGGCATAAGCAAATGATTAATTCGCAACACCTGACATTCCTTTTTGTTTAGGATATAAATATTTGCGACTGGACGGTACCACCAAGTCTGAAGATCGAGGCGTTCTGTTGTCCAAGTTCAACGATCCGGAGTCCACATATTTCTGCTTCTTGCTAAGCACCAGGGCAGGAGGTTTGGGCTTGAACCTGCAGACTGCAGACACTGTCATCATTTTCGACTCTGACTGGAATCCTCACCAGGTTTCATATTTTAAATTTCACAATGCTCAAGTTTAGCAAGATAGTTTTTTTATGATAAATTATGCAGTTTGAATTTTAAATGTTTTATCATTGATTTGATTCAGAACTAGTCGTGTGTTTTTATATGTATACAGTTAACTTTTGGTGAGCCAAAAAGGAATGATCTAATTATAAATAACTCAGATGCCAATTTAATTAGCTAAGTTATTCAAGCTGTATATCAGTATTATGGCTGAGTATGTAGTAAAATTTGTGATCTGAATGAAGGATAATATAGCTTATCAAATTGTGCTTACAGGATTTATGAGCCCTGATTTATGTTTTTAATTAAAATTTGTCTCTGTAGGATTTGCATGTGGGTAGCATGGTTCCTAATTCCTTATCTAAGAGTTGTGTTTGCAGGATTTATGAGCTCTGATATCTGTTCCTAAGAATTGTCTTTTAATTTTATGTAAATATCATTTGCTATTTATAACCAAGAGTTGTGTTTTCAGGATCTGCAGGCACAGGACCGCGCCCACCGGATTGGCCAGACGAATGAAGTGCGTGTGCTACGGCTCATGTCGGTGAACAGTGTGGAGGAGCGCATCCTGGCACAGGCGCGTTTCAAGCTGAATGTTGACGAGAAGGTCATCCAGGCGGGCATGTTCGATGCCAAGTCCACCGGCAACGAGCGACAGACGTTCCTCAAAAACCTGCTCATGAACGAAAACGAGGACGAAGAGGTTCGGAAATATATTAACTTGTGTTTGTCTAATGTTGTGTGGCTATAATTATTTTCACTCTGTAGTGGAATGTTTTTAATATAGTCTAAAAGTAGCCAATGTTTTTTATGCAGGGTGGAATTAAATATTTATTCCTTAATCTGTATATTCATTTTTTGGAGGGAATGAATGGGAAATGACCCAGAATTAACTGATTCATAAAACACTCAATGTTATAGCATATTTTTTCATGGAGAGACCTGCCTGGCTTAAACAAAATGGCAAAATTTGAATTTAGCGTTTGACAATATCCTTTGATAGCGAAGGCTAACAAGTATAATTTTGTACTGTAGTTCTTGTATGTAGTATTAGTAATCAGTGTTAAAACATAGTAAAATCGACAATGTAATTTTAAAGTACAATTAAAACATGGAGAAAGTCTAATATGCCTAAAAGATTGATGTGAAGAATATTAAAAATATCTTAAATAAATACAGTTTCAGTAATTCCACTTCTGGTGTGAGTAAGCTATGTATCAAATTATATATTATTTTTATATTATTTTAAACTTTCATTTGTTATATATTTTACTTTTGTTTCATCAGGAGGAAGATGATGTTCCAGATGATGAGACCATTAACCAGATGTTAGCTCGTACAGAGGAGGAGTTTGAAATATACCAGGTACAACTCACTATGGTCTAAAGAATTTGTTGCTCATTAAATTTGATAATCAAGAGACAGAATAAAAGTCTAATATAACTCTTGCTTAATGTATAATTCAAACTGGTTAACTTTAAGACTGTATTACAGTCTTACCCAATGCTTCACATTGTATTATGTACCTTTAAGATTGATTATATGAAATATATTTTGCTGCTAATTTAAAGATTAGCACAGATAATATCACCTGCTTGCATATCCAAAAACAAAAAAAATATTATATATTCAAATAGTTTAATTTACTTTAAAAAGTAATAGGTTTAATTTTGTTTAGAAAATAGACATAACAATGTTATTTTAATTATTTTAAAAAATATTATTTCTTTAATGTTTAGAAAATGGATATAGAACGTCGACGTGCAGAAGCCACGACTGCAGGTAAACGTAAACCTCGGCTGATGGAAGAGGACGAACTGCCCAACTGGATAAAGCTGGACGAACAAGAGGTAAGATGTATCAACTTGCCTTATTTATTGGCAACTGCTTTAGATTCAGTCTACTCATGTTTTATATAATAGTCATCTTGTAATGAAATGAAAATCTTTGATCTTTACAGTTTTCTTTACTATGAATTTTCGTTGGAACAAACATAAATTTATTTTATTTAAAAAATGTGTTTAAATGAGTGTTTGGAGATAACTTTATGCTTTATATTGTTTGCAGGTTGAACGGTTGACATTCGAGGATGAAGAAGACAAATTGTTTGGACGTGGGTCTCGACAGCGGAAGGAAGTGGACTATTCTGATTCACTCACAGAGAAACAGTGGCTGAGGGTAAGAAGTAATAGAGGCGTTAGGGATAACATATAGTACTAAATAATTTAAAGGCATTAGTGTAAAATAATTTAAAGGCATTATAAATCGAAAATATAGTCATTTGAAGTAACAAACCTCATTATGGTACCACTGATTATGTTTTAATAAAAAAAAAAATTTATTATATACCACACCATAGCAGTTTGTGAAATAATACTGTTATTAAATAAAATATAGTCATTTTGAAAATCAAGTAAGTGTCATTAAATTTTAGATAAAATCAATTACATGGGTTTTCTTGGTGTGCTATATACCTATACCTATATACCTATATAGTAAACATTTTGAAACAGCTCCAATTTATTATGAAACAGCTCCAATGTCTTTTGATCTAAGTGAAAAGTGATGAATCTAGGGAAGCCTAGGTGGCCTTCTGCATCATATGCCTTCCTTCTTGTCACAATGGATATCATTAAAAGTATAGCACATGGTTTATAGCAGATATTTTTCTTAATTATTACTGATAAATATTTTTTAACAATAACAAACTTAAAACAGTGATGATCTGTAGCATAAAGATACTACAGGGCGATTTGATTTATGATTACAACTGATGATATCTGCTGTAAATAAACATAAATATATTGGGTGTTGTCAGGCTATTGAGGATGGGAATCTGGATGAGATGGAAGAGACAGTGAAGAAAAGCAGCAAGAAGAAAGGACGGAAACGCAAGATTGTCGAAGAGGAGCCAGAGACCCCCAAGGTGAAGA
>JAUTBW010113038.1:0-15214 GCA_032361425.1 Peltospira smaragdina | reverse complement strand
TATGGGATGAAATATTTATAGGACATAAATTATACAGTGTGTGGCATTGTATCAGATAGGGAGCGAACATGCTTACTACTGAGCTATGTCCCGAAAGGGAGAATGTTTTATTCAGTAACATACTCAATACATTTCATTCACAGCCATATGGAAATATTCAATGTCCCAATGTACTAATGACATTTATTTATGGTCATGTGGACAGAGATGTTTAATAATGCACTCAATACATGTTTTAGTTTTCAATGTACAGAATTCCTCAACAAGTGATCACGTGACATAATGGTTCAGCTCAAAAAATATTTTTTAAATATTTTTTTAATAATTATCATTAATATTATAATTAAAAAAAAAAAAAAAAAAAAAAAAATCTGTTATTTCTATATTTATTTATATAAAAAAAATTTCCTCACATTTGTACCGATTGGGCTATTTCTTGCTCCAGCCTGTGCTCCACGACTGTTGTTTAGAATTATAAATCAGATATTTTTCACCTTGAAACACTGGCAAACATACCTTAAATATCTCCTGGCTGGGTCGATTTTACCTATCAGCAAATAGTAGCAGCCTACAGCAAACCAAGACACCTGAAATATATTATGTACCATATATTTCAATGTTAATGGTATAATGTCACATATGTACAGGACATTATTTCTCAAAATGTTATGAAATTTCATTTGAGATAACCAAAAACCAGGTTAATTACAATACTGTAAAGGGAATCCACACCAAATCTAACATCAATTTTCACTTTGAATCTGGAAAATCTTTACAGGCTGAAAAAAAAGAAGAGGAACTATTTGTACTCTTTCAGTGAACATGTTTTCTTAATCTGAATTGGTTGTGATGCATTGGTTAAAGTCTAAATATTGACTTGTTTGAGATGCCCCTGGAATTCAATTGTATCAAGTTCAATCCACCAAATACTACAATAACATAGCTAAACACTTACTGGCTATATTTCATTCCAGCCAGTGACCCACGACTGGCATATCAAAGGTCGTGTTATGTGCTATCCTGTCTATGGGACACTGCATATAAAAGTTCCCTTGCTAGTCTGTGAAGTTGAGGAAACAGGTTTCCTCTCTAAATATGGTCCTTAACCATATACCAATGTGTTGAGTGCATCGTTAAATATAAAAAAAAACTCCTTCCTTCCAAATACTTACTGGTTTTGAGGGATACGATTCCACCAATTTGTGAGCAAGGAAGAACAGAGCTGTAATAAATTTAACAAACATGATTAGTGTAAATCTTTCAATCACCACCCTCCTCTTACAGCATATTATTTTGGTATAAGTTAAAGGTACTCACAGAATAAATAAAAACATTATAAACTATTTGACACTTTGAAACAGGTTTACTATTAAGCAAGTCGTGAAAAAGGGTATGAATTTTAGCAAGAAGACAGGAAGATAATAAAGTTATATATATGTGATTACAACACATAAGAATAAAGTTTATATGGCTGGGAAACAGTAATAACTTACCATTTTCTTTTTTTCTTTTTTTTACTGTTTAGACGGACACTTACCATTTGCGTCTTTGATGCAGAAACACCATGCAAAGAATCTCTGTTACAGCGAACTAAATACTCTATAAACATAATAGATCACAAAATCTTTTTGTTCTCTGATGGTATTTATTATGATGTCCAAAACTTGCTTCCTTGGAAACTGCTAACCAAATTTACAGACGTGCTAATCAAATCACAAAATGATTAACAACAACTTCTAACCATTGATTTCTGTACATATTATTCCCTGTTTAGATGGACACTTACCATTTGCGTTTTTGAGTTCGTACAGTACGGCTATGTGAAGAGGCAAACACTGGTTGTTGTAGGGGTCTTTCGTCAAGACTCTGTAACACAAGACAATCCATTACCTACAGTTCACAAACACACAGGAAGAGAAAGAACTAAACAGACAAGCTTTGTAATAATAATAATGGATTATTATTCAGTTACATTTATTATACACCAACAAATTATTCGCTGATAAAGTGCACTCACGAGGACGTGATTTTGTAGCACTCCCTGAAGCTGCAGTTGTAGTAGTGGCGCTCTGCGAGGCTGACCACGATGTCGATGTTGTCCTCCAGAACTGACAGACAGTCTGGCACGGCCAGCGTGCTCGGCTTGCTGTACTAAAATGACATGTACAGCATTAGTCACGAGAATGTTTAATATGGAAAATATTAACGAAATGTTAGTTAATTATTAAATACAGTTGATATTATTTTTAACTTGTTTTATGTGCACATTCAGAGCAATGATGCACTTAACTCATTTTAATAAATGGTTATACCGACATCGAAAAACATTTTTAATTAGAAAAATTCCTAGCGGCTCATTGACAAGAGATCGGTTTACCCACGAAGTTAAAGAGGCACTATACTGCACTGAAAACAACGAACTGACGTTCCATTCTTTAAAGATGACTGATGATATACTGTCAAACCTATCAAAATTAAACTCAAGACTCTTGCTAATAACATTAAATAAATAACGAAAATTTGCAGCTTTAATTTAAAATGTAATTTTTACAAAGCATGAAACTTTTTTGTTAATTTTTAAGCACAAAATATTTAAGATTTTGTTCTTTTATTGACTGTTTATAGTTTTATAATTAATTAGATAAAATCTATTCAACACTTACCTTTTTTAATTTGTTTTCATATAAAAATTTGATGAGTTCTATCTCCTCCTCGGAACACTGTTCTTTAAACGGTAAAGAGTCGATGAGATTTCTTTCTGAAAGAAAATTCACAAAATGTCTCATTTCTATATTTGTTCTTTGAGTGTAAGCTGAGGCCTTATTTAGTTAGAAGGGAATGTCTCATTATCTGCAAAAATGACATCATACACTGAATTACCTGTGTATGTGACATCAAGACATAACATGCTAATATATACGTTTATGACTTTGCTTTAATCAGTCATCATAACAGGCTAATATAAATACTGGTTGCAGGATAAACATTCGTAAACATAAAAAGCATAATGCAAAGATCTATAGTGAATAGATCTAATTTTTTTTTTTTTTTTTTTTTTTTTTACTGACGCACTGAACACATTTTTATTAAATGTTGTTAAGAAAATAACCTAGTGGCTACCTGACAGGGATCAATCTCGGATCAACCTCATGACAGACAGGTGAAATCACCCTAGGCTATCAAGGCACCCTAGGTCTAACAAAAAATAATTAATTAAAAGTTTGATACCAAATAATACTTGTTTTTAAGATTTTAATAAATTTTCAGGGAAGACCACACGACCTCAAACCTGACTGTGTGATCTCTATACTGACTGTGTAACATCTATATTGACCACATGAGGTTATCAAGTGATGACCGACCTCTATACTGACCACATGACCTCTATAATGACCAAACGACCACTGTACTGACCACATGCCCTCTGTACTGTGGCCTCTATACTGTGAATGACCTCTATACATGACCTCATGTGATGAATGACCTCTATACTGTGTGACCTCTATACTGACATGACCACTATACTGACTGCATGACCTCTATACTGACCCCATGGCCTCTACACCAACCAGATGACCTATATACTGACCTTCCTGTGAGGTCATCATGTGGTGGCTGACCAGAAGGTCGAGAGCCTCGAAGCAGCACACGTCGTATTTGAGCGCGTCACGGAAACAGGCCGTCGCCAGGCTGCGGTTGTCCATCGCCTCGTAGATTTTGCCCCGGAGCAGTGCCATCGAGTATTCAACCTGTAACAAAAAAGGAATTAACAATAAATCAATATGTCACGATATTTCTGCCAATGATACGATTATCGATACGTGTATCAATATATCGATACTTTAAACTAAAACGATGTTTACATGTTATCATGCTGTTATACAAATGTATTATTATGTATTTTATCTACATATGATATATAAGTAAGCTTGTATTAGATGTTTTAAATTAATGATTCAGTGAAATTGTGACAGATTTTTGGTCAAATTTAGAACACTTTATTCCTAGTCATTCTGCATTTTATTTCATTTGTTTGCTACGTTAATACTTTTGGTGGTTAGACAATGAACATAATACATTTTATGGAGCTATCTAAAATGATTGCAACTATTCTAAGTGGGCTACTTACTATACACACAATTTTAAGTTAACCATTTTTCATCTTTGGAGAAAAACTGCCAAGTTGAGAGAAAAACTGAAATGTTTTATTACTTTTATTTTTATAAATTGATTTGTTTTAATAAGATGACATTTTAAATAAATCATTAACTATTTCAAGCATTTGATACTTCATTAACATTTCACATATTTAAAAATATTACAAGATCAAAATTCAGATAGTTCCATTATTTGTTTTATTTTCGAAACAAAACTGCCCAGCATTATAATTATTAATGTGAGTTTAATATTGCGATATTTATTATATCATAAGGTAATTATCACCCCTATCAAAAACACACAAGGTTATTAAAATGTAGGCCTAATCTATTTAAAGAAAAGACAAGTGCTGAATTTTCAATGCAGTAATGAATCCACTTATAAAACAAAATGTAACAGAGCAAAATATTTCAGTCCTCCTTCTAACTGCCACAAGAAGAAAGTGAACTATACATGCAACATGGACAATCAGGGTTCTTACAGGACTTTCTTCACTGGCAGTCATTTGAGCTAGCCTTTATTGTGAAATTTAGGGCGACCCGTAATAGGATTTTAAGTTAAAAATAAATAAAATAACAGTCATGTCCAAGTTTAATGCTTCAAAAGACACTTGAATTATTCATATCCTGGTCTACTGGATTATCCATTTGGTTTGTAATGGGGTACTCATATTTTTTTTGGTGACAGTATACTCACAATTTGGTTTGTGATCATGTATTCAGTTTTGTTTCTGATAGTATAGTAACACTTTGGTTTGTGATGAAACATCAGCATTTTGACTTGTTTTCTGAAACTACTATATTTGTTTCAGGGGTAACAAACTTTATTTTTTTAAAATAAAAATTACAAAATAATAAAAATAGTGTTTGTGACAGTGTACTTACATTTTGGCTTGTGATACTTTCAGTTCCAGTATCTCCAAAATTCGGAAGCATGTCAAAGTTTGTTCCCAGTGATGATCCATCCATGTTGACATGTGCCCCAAGAGCAGAGTAAGGTTTTGCCAAATAATCGACACGATCTAAAACATTCAGTGCTTCTTCCCATTCCTTACACTCGTACTGCAGACAGACAAATATACCACAAGTAAAAAATCTGGCTAATTTTAAGAGAATTCAAATTAATTTTTGTGAAAGTTATCCGCAAGAATCCACTGAAACTAAATCTGTTTTCAAAGACGAACAATATTGCATTTACTGTCATCGCGTATATAGTTTATTGCATAAAAGCCTTTGATAATTTTGCATTATTTTTTTATTTTTTTTATTCTTTAATTTTTAGCACAGGCTTTGTAATAATACTTTTTAATTAATATTTAATGATCCACAGAACACATACTGTATATGGATATGAAGACCCTTGCATTCTGAATTTAATATATTAAAACAATTTTGCCAAAATTCCACTTGAATCCACATGGATTCATCTGTTTATTAGATTAATTATTGCAAGAATCCTGATGCAAATCGAATTCACAGATTAGCGCAAACATTTTACCCTGCACACACAAATCAGATGTCAGCACACAATAAGAAGTAAACATGTACTTGTAAACTATTTATTGCCAATCACCAGGTCAATAAATTTCGACCAAATTCCTATCTGGGCGAATTTAATATTGATAGATAATGGCCTTAGTTGCCAGAAATCTTTGAATTTGCAATACTTTGCTTAAATATAAGATTATGTGAGCTACTAATAATAACTACAATGAAATTTTGTTTTATTTTACACATTTCTATTTTTTTTGAAAACAGGGAGCATCATTTTACTTAAGTTTGTCCAATATTAATTGATAAGCATCCATTTTATAGATCAGACATATCGTAACTGTGGTTAAATAAAGAAACTTGTCTTAACCATTCTCAACATGTAATGAAATTTGTTTATTAAGAATTCAGTGTCATTAAATTATAACTATAAAATTACAATGAATTAGCTTAGTCAGTCAATTTTCTTATCTTTTGACCTTTTTGCAAGTAATATTTAGAAATTTTCTAGCTATACAATAGTTACACATCTAATTCCAAACAAATGTATTTCTACACCATTAAAACAGACTTTAAACACATGTAAACAGTTTTTCTTACCAAACATTTTGCTGCAAGATATCTGCATTCAGCATGGGTCTGCAAAACAAAATGTTCTTGGAAGTTAAAGAGCAATATTAATATTGAATGATAATTATTTATTTACTAATCAATATATAAATTAAATAAATTAACTACAAAAAGACAATAAATACTATTTTTATTTATTTAATGATGCTTACAGTACATTTACATTAATGATGATGATGATGATGATGATGATGATGATGATGATGATAATAATAATAATAATAAAATAAGTGGATTAAGAAATTAAATAATATTAATATCAAAATATTGTTTTTATTTATTTTACTTTGCTTATACTTATGATTCCAGTATTGCTGCAATGATTATTGAACTTTCATGTAACAGAAAACACAAGTAGTCCCTATTTCTATAATTAAAAGTGTTTCACATCTTTCTTATAAATTTCCTGCGTGTTTATTTTTTTATATAAATCTCCAGTTTTTCTTATCGAAGTCTTCTGCTAAACGTATAACACCCAAATGGGTTGTTGCTAAACATTAATCCATTCATTCATTTACTGTACCAAAAAAGTTGTTTACCACTACTTGTATCATTTACTTCCAAATTATGTAACTAAAATAAATTGAATATGTCTAATAAAAACATGTTTGGCAAATTTTTGGCTACAGTAATTTTTACATTTCAGTCTGAGCCCTGCCAACTGCACCATATACATATGCTCTACCTCTGAGCTACATAGTGACAGCATTCATCATTTACCTCTCCTTCATATTATTAATACCCACTACTTCTAACCAGTAGTTGTGTGTAGATGCATGTATTTATATATTTCAAATAAAAATGATTTTTTTTTTTTTTTAATCTTACCTTGTCCACCTTTCGACTCCTCAGTAAGTGTACGGCACGGTGATACTGACCGGTGTGGTACAATGTCTGTGCATACCAGTACAGGTCTTCAACACAGCCTGAAACAGAGAGATGCTTTTATTCAGAGAGGAAGGAAGGAAGGAAATATTTATTTAATGACGCACTCAACACATTGGTGTACGGTTATATGGCGTCAGACATATGGTTAAGGACCATGCAGATAGGAAACCCACTGCCGCCACTTCATGGGCTACTCTTTTCGATTAGCAGCAAGGGATCTTGTATGTGCATAGACAGGATATCACATACCACAGCCTTTGATATACCAGTCGTGGGGCACTGGCTTAATGGAATATAGCCCAACTGGTCCACAATATTTTTGGAAAAACTAACAAAATCAAACCATAGCAATAAACACTCTGACCCATTTCCTGTTGCCTGGACATGCTTTCCAGGGGTAAAATAGCAGGAAGTTCATATTAAAGGGGCACACTACAATCAGCAATTTCCGATTTGGTTTTCATGACATTGGGCGAGGTATCTCGCTTGCAGTAGTCAGCAGGTTAAACTTAGTGATTAACCTCAAGTCTAAGACCAACTAATGAATTTTAACCCCAACCTTTTTCTTTTCACTCCAACCTGACCACTGAGGGCTGAATAACTAGATCTGAATAACTTATTTATTACAAATGTTTTTTCCCCCAGGTATTTCAGTTTGTTTTCAATACGTTTTGTAACACCATAGCTAGCTGCAATATCTTAGCATGTAATTTGCATTTGGCTGTTATAACAGTGGCTTTGGTTTTCTCTTGCAAAGTAAATCCATGCTGAACTAGCATAATCTGCACAGTCTGCATGGGAATGAAAAACCAGAAATACATATTTTGTACTACATCTTTGTTTCTGGTTTCTGTTTCTTTTCTATAAATGAAATCACGCTAATTTTAACAGCACATTACTATGCACAGTAGATGGTGCCACGTGTAAAATTGAATTAAAGGGACGTGCCTGTAGTGGCAGTTCAGCTTTCATGATGCTTGGTGGGATATTTTGCCTGCAGTAATCAGATGGTTAAGGAAAACCCTATATTTGCATGTGTGTATATGACTTTTTATTAAAAAATAATAATTCTGAATTCCAAGATAAATTATTCTGCATTGTTAATTTTAAAATAGTGTAATATTTTCCAGAAGATAACCTGGTTCTTTTCCCCCTAGTCTGGGGATGGTTTATATTTAAGGATTAAACTTACAGTTTAATCAATGTATAAGCCATAACTATAAAAACTATCACCATAATTACAGTACACGTTACACATAGGTAATGCTGTCAATCTGACATAAAACTTGTATATCCTAATATACAGTGAAACCTCTAAAAATCAGACAGCCATGGGACCAAGAAATAAACCTGATTCAGATGGGTATCCAGTTTAAAGTGGTTTCAGTGTTTGAGACAATCTGTTTGTTAGATATTGTTATCTACTGATGTAGATAACTAGCAGAGTTCAACATTAAAGCACATCCAAACGATGTTAACTAGTAAACAGCACATCTATACTAGTCGTAACAGTTTCTCACTAGTCTGATCAGTCATGTTCATAATTTATAAACAGGGAATAAATTTGCCATTCAGTTATCCTAGAAACAATAATATTTCTCATTCTCGTCCACTATAGGATTGATGAAATATTAAGACAGAAAAATATCTGATTCTGTAACTAGACGTGATGCAGTGGACAGTGGTAAACATTAATGGATAGAGACATTTTTCAAAAGATGGCATTTATCACAGCTTGGTTATTCCGTGCTCTCTTATGAAATTAAATTGTCGATTTACCATGTTGTATCACCAGTTACTAATACAACATATAAGCCCTACAGTACCTGAATTACTTGTTAGCCTTGGCTATCAAGGTATATCAAAGTATATCGTCAAACACTAAATAAATATTTTGTCATTTTGTTTACGCGAGGTGGGTTCCCCCGTGAAAGAATATGTACGACATTGTATTTGTATGTGACCTAGATAGCGATAGTAGCATAGTGAGATTGGAGTGGAATATCTTTGTCACATGCCTAGGCCCTATGACCCTTAAGGTTCAGTACACCCACCATGGGACCAAAGATCAAGACGTTGGATTAGGTTTCCGAGGTAGGAAAAAGACCAAAACAAAAAACTGAAAGAAAACGACAACAACATCAACTAAACAGTCAGTGTAGATATCTTGTGAGAAGGGATATTGCATTATTTCTCATGGACACAATTTAGCTTATTCAGTGATGAGTAAAGAATCCAACAAAAAAAGTTAGCCTACAGTTGTCTTGGGATATTTTTATTTTGTTCAAATATAATTATACTTGTTGATTATTAAATGTTGTAAGTATCATCTGTCATGGACACAAATGTAATGCTGTATAGGCAAAAAGTTATATGGTCTTAAATGTTTGTGGTTTAGAAACTGAACAATTTTCAAGGTTTTTTTATTTTCGAAGTTATACAAATTTTAAATGTGGTGTGATACAAGTTTCAAGAATCATGTTGCTTTGCTCTGTTGTTTGTTAGGAGATTTATGACGGCTGCCAGTTATCGCTATTAGAGAGGCAACCGATTACACTTTTGTATTTGTATAAAGCCAGTTAAAATTTGTGTGAAAAGTATTGTTGTATCAGAGGATGTTGTGTAATGTCGGCGACACCATACCTGTCACACAGCCTATGTATTAGCAACATACGCCTTGATCGAGATTGAAATGTCAAACTTAAAAAATAATGATGAATATGATTAGTCTTGAGTTTTTTTAGTTAGTGATCTCATTAAATAAAATGCGCCAAATTTGTATCAAATCATCAATGTTTATTGCCACAGTAATGAAACACCTGCACTCATGCCTGTTGGGTAGTAACAATCTGCATTAAATTTTGAACTTGTGACTGGCCCATTCATTGACACGTGCAGTGTTTACCACTAAAAACTGGTTATGTTATTTTTAACGATATCTTATTAATTAGATCTTAGTCCATATAATTGTTTTCATAAGACCTCATCGATAAAAGGAACTTTGAATACTGTTAACATCAGCCGTGTTGTTTGTGCTTCACAAATCATCGAATTATCACAGATTAAGATGAAATCAACTTGTTTGATGCTGTTTTAACCTCAGTTTATGCAAATATGTTTGTGGCTGACGACTTATCGAAACCCATAGAAATAAAAACCCACAAAAATTTCTGGTTATGCAGAATTCTTTTTATTACCTTAAACTGTCCTTCTAATTCAACATTCTAACTAATGTTTACAACTTATATAAATGGCTGTCTTTTCCTCAATGCTATGACATTAGATGCCAGACGTGACTGGAATTAAGTCAGGTCTGTTTTACCAGCGAATCAGAATGAAGTGTACTCTAATGATAGCCAATCATTCCTATGAGAACTTACAATTTTGATTTTAACCATATGGGAAATCATACAATAAATATGTCCATCGTTATGCCATACCTTGTACTTGTAGGTAATAAAATAGAGTATTATGGTTTTAAAATGATAATAGACTTTAACATTTTATGGTTAAAATTAACTTGAAATTCGTAAAGTGTTGCATACATGCTGAATATATAATTGTCATAACTTGTAGAAAAATAAAGGCAAATAACTCATATATTTTTAGGTTCTAAATGAACTTGGGACTCAAGTGCATGACGCTGTTACAATCAATCTTGTCTGCAAGGTGTTATTCAGACTTTTCCAATACCCAGCACTTATTGCTATACACACATAGGTCCTAAGGAATCAACAATAGCATTTCGCCACTGACAGTGTTATTGACTTGTACAAAGAAAGGGTATACAGCAGCTGATCGGTCTAACCCAATAAGGAAAATGTCATGTTAATGCATGCAGGTGTCCCATTTTATTATGTTAATGTAGAAAGAATGGCTTCATTCTGGAAGGAAGCTTGTTTATTATGGATTAACTTGTGGTTAGAGATATAAACAGTGCTCTGTTTTGGCTCATGTCAGTTTGAGTGTTTATCTCACCAGTCTTTGTGGAGAAAGGAAAAAAGAAGAAAAAGGTCATGAATAAATTATTACTTATTTATCTTGTGCATTGTGTTGTAATAAGTGCAGAAGTTAGTGTCTTGAAGGTGATGATAAAGGGAGTAAAATGAAAATTCAAATCAATAATTAAAAAAACACCCAAAAACCCACATTTTTGTTTTAACAAAATAATCTTTTAAAAAAAAATTGAGAAGGAAAAAAGAAAGATGAAAAAATCAAATATGATTAATTTGGTTTCCATATTTAGGATTGATGATATAATGGCAGTCATTTCTTTTTACCTTTGTTAAGATATAAGATTTGTGTGATATAGCTCAGTAGGGGAGCATCTGTTCCTAGTTCAGTGGGTTGTGCAATGTGCTAATGCTATCTTGTCAGAATATTTATAAGATTCCTTGCTGCTGTTCAGGAAGATCAGCTCAAGACAGGTGTTGTGGACAGTGACTTTCCTCTTTATCAGAATGGTCTGGTGCCATATAACTGGAAATACAATGTTTGAGAAGATAATAATATTTATTTAAAAAAAAAAAAAAAAAATCTTTCATATCGTTTCAGTCAGAAATTCAA
Organism: Peltospira smaragdina; assembly: GCA_032361425.1. Classification (NCBI taxonomy): domain Eukaryota; kingdom Metazoa; phylum Mollusca; class Gastropoda; order Neomphalida; family Peltospiridae; genus Peltospira; species Peltospira smaragdina. Next base: position 3,482 of record JAUTBW010113038.1, on the reverse strand, counting down.
ATGTCTTGCTGAAGTATTCTTAGTCTAGTTATATCTGAAAACAGATAACCCCAGAGACACCTTTGTATTTCAGCCTACAGTTGTGTTCTGATGCCTTTAAGCATTCTGTATTTTTACCATTATAACCACTAACCTGGTCAGATAATAATTTTAACTTACTTTTCTCTTTTACACATCCTTTGATTATTTTAATTTTTCCTAATTGGCAATAGTTGCAGAACAGGTGTCTAATGTGCTGGCTGGAACCTTACACTGCATATGATTTTAAGAAGTCATCTTACAGTGAAATCTCTTTCAGCTGTTAACCAAGTAAATTGTTTGATTTTGTCCAGTTTTGAAGTACCATTTGTTTTATACCTATTTATTTTCTCAACAATAGTATTTTAAGAATTCTGCTAAAAATCATTTTTCATTTCTTACTGATTTTCCTCTAACTTTTTGTTTTACCTTTAAGAATTATTTCATCTTAATACTTAAATGTCAAAGCTCTTACTAAAGCAAAAATAGTAATATTTTTATTGTCAGTATTAAAATAGACCATGATGGTGATAAAAATGCAAGATGTTTATTTGCTTTGCTGTACAGCTAAATCTTAATTAAATTGTGTATTGTGTACTGATTGTAAAATTCTGACAGAATTTTATTTGTGTATTCAGAAGAAAAAAGAAAAAAAGAAAAAAATTCCTTGAAGTCTGGCATGGTCATTATTACATTATTGATTCAACCAAACTAATTATGCATACAATGTCCTTCATATTTTATTTCAGACTTGTCATCAGTTTCATCTAGTTAGTAAACAATATGGATAATTATTAATACTATAGATGTTAAGTTTATTATGCTGATTAACAGGAAAAATAGAGAGTAGAAAAGTCATTAGCGTAATACAAATTTATGGTATTTGGAAAAAGGTAGTTAGAGTTCTTTCTTGACAAGATTATGATTTACATAGTCATTCCCCCAATGCATTACATCCATTATGTCATTTTGGATTCCTACTTTGAGGTATTTACTGTTGATGACTTAAAAAAAAAAAAGAAGCATAGTGGCCTACCAAGTATAATATATGGATTTTAAAAATATATTGCGGGTTTTATTCTTCTTGTTGCCATAAACTGGGTTTTAAAGCATAATATTGGTGTCCGTAATACTTACTTATACTGTATATTGCCGTGTATAAGCTGAGTTTTCAAGTATCTGAATGTCCCCTGGGGTAGGGGGTCGGCTTATACACGGAGTTGATAAAATACTGTATGTGAAATCTCGGAAAACGTCACTAACGAAAGTAGGACACTTTTGGGAATAGGTCATTAAAAAAAATACAAACTTACATTTTGTGTAGGTTTCTAAGCATCCACAATCCCTTAACAGTGTACATTTGTTTTTATTTGTTAGATATTTAACAGGTATCATGTACCGGAGCAATGCAATCATTTATTTCTTTAATAAACTTAAGCAGAACAATTCACAATTTTTTTTAACAGGAAATGAGTAGCATGGTCAAACCTTGATTATCAACTTCTTCACAGCTAAAGATTTAACTGACCGAGACTAGCAATATCCTCTTTCAGTTAATTTTTGTAAGTTTCATCCATACAGTTTTGTCATTGGTTCAGAATTACATTTGCACTGTGTGTTAAAAAATAAGAAACTTGTACAAGAGCAGCACTTTGTTATCAGTTCGTTAGGTCTAGATAAGTAACAAAACATTATCTTATATTTTGTTATAATGATTTTGTTCATATTTTTTCATCTTTATGCCACTTTAAATACCAATGAAATACTAATATAGTCCACTGAAAGGTTAGTTTTCTGTCACAAACGATGACAAAGTTGGGTCGGCTTATACATGGTGTGGGACTTTTTGTACCAGATTTAAAGAGGCAAACTCAGGGGTCGGCTTATATATACGGAGTCGGCTAATAAACGACAATATACGGTAATCAAATAACATCATCGCCAACATGATATCCAGATGCTTGCATAACTTATTTTGAGATGATTTTCCTATCAAATTTAAGGAAAATACACGTTTATTAATTAGCAAGATGCATGTGAAGAAATACAAATGATACTGAAAGAACAGGTGCCAAGTCACAAGATTTAATTATAAAAAAGCATGTATGATTAATTAGTAATCTGACCATATCGAGACAAATTCGGGCTTAGTAATAAAAAGATACCAGATATATCAAAAGTCGATGTTTTTTTAATTTATAATAAAAAAAATTCTTCCCATTGTTATTGTTAAAACTAGTTTGTTTTTTTGTTGTTGTTTTTTTAAAATTATAAATGAACATACCAAAGAATGGGAGAGGGATGTAGCTCTAAGATAGTGTTCACTCATGGTGTGGTGGGTTGTTGATGGATACCACATGGCAGACCCATTGGACTGTATCTCGCTCCAGCCAGTGCTGCACAACTAGTTATGTCTGATGCCATATAACATTAGCTGAACATTGCAATATCTGTTTGCTGTTTTAACATCATTATAGGTCAAAGCACTCATTTGCCTTCATGATCAGAGTTTATTTATGGATGTAAAGCATCACTGATCTGAATGATATTGCTCTGGAGATCAAGTGATCTTGTATGTAATTTTCTGAAGATATCGACAGGTTATCTGTATTATGTAAATTTATCTCTGAGTTTGATTACAAATGCGTTAATTCTTAAAGACATCCTTAAAGAACGTAGTTTGACAAATATGTTTCTATTAATAATGAATGTGCTTTTATTTATGTCAAATAATATTTGTAGACTACCGTTTGTGAAATACATATTTACTTGATCATATTTGTTGATATAAACCTAATAGTCGAGAAACAAAAATCCATCTCTGAGATAGGTTGTTATATTCCTTTCTTTAACCTTCTGACTACTGAACCTTATTCTATACATCTACCAGGATGGTGAAACAGTAAATAAGTTATATATATATAAAAAGAAGAATTAAAATTAATATTAATATTAATATCCAGCATCAGGAAGAATGATGATGTTTTTAAGGATGCCAGTTTTTTAGTATAAGTTTTGAAGTTACACTTTTCCCCCTATTTTGTTCTACTTATGGCTAGTTACGGTTAAAGCATACTCCTAACATACAACTGGCTATGTGGATTGTCTGTACACAAGTTGTATTTTAGTACAGAGAGAGAACATAGTGGGTTTTTTTGTCAAATTCCCACTGGTTCAGTAAAAGAAGGGGGTCGGCTTATATACACGGTCTATAATAAAAAGCCGATTTGGAGGGTGAAACTAGGGGGTCGGCTAATGCATGGGGTCGGCTAATACAGCGATATACGGTATACAGTTATATATTGCTAAAAGATAATTTACACAAAAGATGGTTGTATGCATTTTTTGTGTTTAAAAGAATACCTGTGTGCATATCAATACAAGAATTAAATAATAATTGAAAAAATACCCCATAACAGGTACCAATAGATGAATTTAAAGAGTATTTTAATGGCTGTGATTTG
>JAUTBW010112927.1:0-15232 GCA_032361425.1 Peltospira smaragdina | reverse complement strand
TACTACTACTACTGCTACTGCTACTGCTACTGCTACTACTACTACTACTGCTACTGCTACTGCTGCTACTGCTACTACTACTACTACTACTACTGCTACTGCTACTGCTACTGCTACTACTACTACTACTGCTACTGCTACTGCTGCTACTGCTACTAGTTACTAAATAATATGACACTTCATAACAATGCTTTGTATTGTTAAAGAATAAACCAATGAAAGATGTCTATATTCCTGTACAAACATGCAAAATGTAACTTCTTACATTTGCAACTTTAATTAATGAAAGCAAAATCTGTATTAAACTTTTTAAAGATGAAGATATTTGTAACAAATATTTTTTAATGTTTTTTGCTTTGATTTAAAACCATCTGACTTCCTGTACAGCTTACTTTAAATGTTTAATAAATTCAAGAAACAAAAAAAAAAATTGACATTTTAAAGGCCGTAATAGTTTTTGCTTCTTGCAAGTCTTTAAATGTTTTAAAAGAAAACCATACTAAAAATTCTGGCTTTCAGTGCATATAAAAACATTACATCTAAAACAATCAATGGAATTTCATTGTTAATATTTGCTCAATTCCAATCCATTTACTTTTTATGCACCCAAAGATTACATCTTTAAAAACTAATGGAATCATTTTTAGTATTTTGTTCAATTCTCAATCATTTAACTTTCTATGCATCCTAAAAAAAAACAATTACATCATTAAAAAAAAAACAGAAAACAAAATCCTAATGGAACCATATTGTTAATATTTTTGCTTGATTTTCAACTATTTGACTTTCGATACATCATAAAAACGTTATAACCGATCAACAAGGCATAAAATAATAATCTGGAAGCCTTCCACTCACCCACAGAATCATGGCTAGAACAGAGAGAGTTAACAAAACACAGCTAAAAAATTCTCATTATTGATCGGAAATGGAACAACACTGCATCCTGAAACTAGTTTTGTTTTAAGAGAAAATCAATTTCTGTGTTTTTTAATGAAAACTTTAAAAAGGTTTCTCTTTATGAAGACAAATTAATCCATGCACGATTCATATTTCATATTTTAGATTAAAACAAGTTAAAAACATTAAATATTTTTCCAGTTCGACAGAAGTAGTAACTGTTTTTTAAGGGTTTAATATTTGTGGCATCTGTTATATATGCAGACTAGTTAAAAACAATTTGTCTCATTATGATAAAGAGATTTCCATTCATTACAAATAATTCCTTGAGATATCATAGTTAAAGTTTACAAATATATTTATTATAATAATGCAATTAACATAATGCAATTATAACGCTAAAATATATTCTAGCATTATATATACCTGTATTGAAGAAAATTTTAAGATTCAAAACCATATGTTCAATGCTATTAAAAAACTTCTTTTTTTAAATTTATATATGAACATATTTGTACATATAATTTGTTGCTAGTTTGTAAGTTATATCAATATATGGGAAGAAATCATAAACAGTTGAAAATGAGCACTAACTGTTTGCACACTTTATTGACATGTTATGTAACACACTTCCTGTTAGACATGGCTGGTTTATTTATGTTGTGGTGAGTGAAATCATCAGCTTCAACTAGCTGACATGTGCTTCCAATCTACCTACCACCTCCAGAGCTCACCTTACAGGTAGACTTCACAGGTCGATGTTCTCAAGTTGAATTAAATGAAGTACAGCAAATTTCTCTAAACTAAACAACCACCAGATCAAGCCAAGGCCCAATTAGGGTATCCAGTAAGAAGAGGTTTATTTGGAAGGAAAGTTGAATTAAATGAAATACAGTGAATTTCTTTAAACATTCAACAGATCAAGTCATGGCCCAGTTAGGGTATGCATCCTAAAAAATATTTATTTATTTAATGATGCATTGAATACATTTGTATTAATGTTTTAAAATATATACATGAGAAAAAACAACAGTAATAAATGATAAGAATTTATCTCAAAGTGACTACACTTCAGCTTAAGAGCTTAACCACTTGGCAATACTGCATCTTCAGTGAGAAGATTTATATTGTTTTTACCAGTGTAAAACCAAATCCCATGTTGCAGCAACAAGCAGACATGCAGCAATATTCAATCTGCCAAGTCTTGTGTAATCAACAAAATTAATTGCCAATTGGCACGACAAACAGCACCAATCACTAACAAACCAAATGTGAAGAACAAGGCACTAACATATTGGCATTGACAATCTGTAGCAAACACAAACCACAGAAAGACAATTTGTAAGAATCGTAATCAATATACATACTAAATATTTACATAGTCGCCCATTCGGGTATTACCATGGGAAATATTTGGCACGCACAGAAGCTCAAGTACCCATAAAAAGGAAATTACCTTTCTGGTTAGCCCAGTGAACAAATAAGAGCTTTCAATACATGATCTTATCACTGTGATCAGCTACCTTGCTCATAAAGTGAAAGCGGCAGTCTGGGGCTTGGACACAGAGTGATGAAAAAAATTCAATTATGCCTTGGATTAGATTTCCACCAATATGTGACCAGGCCTGGGAGGATTTCATTTATTTTTCATACATGGATGTAGATTAAAACTGCTTCAATAATGATTAGATGGTAATGTACAAACCTATCTCATACACACAGAAAAGGACAAAATTGGCTCCAAAGAATGTCTTAGTGGGTCATTCTATGGTATAAGAGAAATGAATGGTTTTTCAGCAATCTTCTAAAGAAGCATCATTCACAATTTAATCTAATCACTTCAGCAATATAGAAGGGAGAGTAAATGTGTTCAGTTATTTAAATTAATAATGGTACTTTGAAAAATACGTCTTTTAATGGACAAAATTGGTTCTGAAATCTACAGACAAAAGGGGATGGGAGGAAATCAATTTACGTGTCCATATACGAAACAGTTTCAGACACGACTGTCGTGGCCACACATCTCAGGAGCCTCAGTTGTCTGTCCATGACAGTAGTTAGAGGGTTAGTGAAGGAGAGAGGGTGTAGTGAGTGGCCTTACACCTACCCAGTGAGTCTATAGAAACTCGCTCTAGATGGGAGCCGGAACTGGGATAAGAACCCAGCACCTACCAGCCTTGGTTTTCAGACCGACAGCTTAGACCACTATGCCATCGCGGCCGGTTTTATAAATTTATGTGATTTTCAATAATTAGTGTATGCTGGGTCAATTTAAATGGGTGTCTAGTAAAAGTGCAAAATATCATGACAAATTACTCAATTTGTCCTAATAATAAGTAATGTGTATGTACCATTATCCATAATGTCACAGTACTCTATTAACAGTATATGAATTCACTAATAAATTATTTATTATTGAACACAACAGACATCAGCTGCACAAGCAGCAGAGACATTCTTCTAGAAAAGAAAAACAAATAGTGCTATTACCAGCAGAAACACTATTATACCAGGATGTATGTAGGACTGAGAATATGGGTCTTCATTAGTCTGTCATGAAATAGTGAATGAATCAATTATTTATTGATGTGCTGTGTGATAAAGCTAATGAAGGGTCACATAAGAGTCTTTTTCTCCTGTAAATACTCATTGGCATGCTGGCAATTCCATGCTGGCCATTGGCTGCCAGCAAATATGTCCATTATTACCAATTTCTTCAACAATAATTAGATTTGGATGTAATGCCATATCAATAGGAATATATCATAAGCTTATTTCCAACCAAATGAATCTCCCTTTTTATGTATGTCTTCATTAATTGTCTTTCAGAATTAAGATATTATAAAATGCCTATATGAAATCTTAAACGTATTATGGTACTTTAAAAAGTAGAAGATATTTTCCATTAGTAAATATATAACAAAATTAGACATCTGGCATCATGTAATGTTATTATCGCTACCTTTGTCACAGTAATTATTAGAATTTTTTTTCTTCATATAAATCAGCTTAAACACTGCATTTCCAAGTTTTATTGTGATTATATCCGTTAGTACCTTTAACCGTTTTTTATTTAAAAAAAATTTGATGTTTTGTGTGTTTTAAAACATCCATATTTATATAACCACTTATTTATTTATTTATTTATTTATTTATTTATTTATTTATTTATTTATTTATTATTATTATTATTATTATTATTATTTTAGTTCATTTGCATGCATTATCAACTTTATTTTAAACAACTGTGCTTTTTTGTTGATATTGTACACTATAAAAATTGTACCACTAGATCATGCACTGAATTACTTAAATATTGATATTTTCACATAAAAATGGTTTCTAAAAATGTATTTGAAATGATGGGACATCTGGCATGTCCTTTTGAACTGGACCAACTGAAACAAATGCTTTGGGTTTCCATTTTAACATAACAAAGAAGTAGCTGTAACAACTGGCAAAGAAGCCCAGCTGCAAATGGGAAATTGCTTTCAACACATTAAAATGGATCCTCTGAATTAGAGAACACTGGCTCTTTATCTTTGTTATTTCAGGTTTTTTCTTTTCATACAATATTGCCGACTACTAGCAGCAACATGCCATTATTCACAAAATAATCAATTTGTACCAGCCAGTGCAAAGTACTTTAGGAAATCCATAACTGGTCAAATGATCAAAACCATTACCCTGAATTCAGTTTAATATTTTTATGTAATTTGCAACAACGTAATATGTTTCACCAATGGATGTATAGACATTGTTGTTTTGCTAACAAAAAAGTTAAAGACTTCTGAAAAATAATTCTAATAAACACTACATTCAAAAATCAATAATTCATAATATACAATATTTCTTAAGAATTTAAAATTGAAGTTTCCATATTGTCCATACATTCTACTTTGAAATGTTTGTTCAAAACTGAATCATTCAAATGTGTTATATTTAAATTGAGGTTTATTATTTGCTTTAGGAAATATGACTATTAATTATAAATGTGTTTATTTTGAAAGGATCTTAATAAATGAAGATAAGTGGATGAACAAAAACCAATGGCTTGGTAGGGAAAAAAAATTGGCTAAAATATTTACTATTATTTGAAAATAATTATGTTTCACACACATTTTATTGCATTTAGTATTTACAACGTATCAGCATTATACCAATAGTACGGAATAATATAGGGTGATATGCATATGTGCACAGATATGACAACAATACCATTGACACTAGTCCAGTTATCTGATGCTGACTTTACTATGGCTTTGCTAATTAATTGGAACTTAATCCTGCAGAAACAATCAGAAAAGAAATCCTATACTGTAACAAGCAATGGCCAATCCTTTTGTGGAACATGTTATAAAACACCCTGTCTAATATGTAATTATGGAAATACAAGCAACAGCAGAATGAAACAAGAAACAGAATCCATATGAAACGCACATAATTCATATCTCTGTCTCCATTTCTTAATATATTCAATGCATAGAAAAAGGGAAATGACAATGCCTTTCTTGTAACCATTATGAATATTGCATCAGAATGTATCTCCTGTTTATCAAATAAATTAATTTATTTATAAAATGTTTTTGTGCTTTTTAAAGTATGCATGTTAAAGAAAATAGATTATAAAAAAAGCAAGAAAAAAAAGCAAACTCCTGAAAGAATTAGGAAAGAATGAATTTTTTTTAAATAAGAAAAACAACGAACATTATATGCATGTTTGCAATATATACAGTACAGTACGTACACTCAGTCTACACATGCTATGGCCAAGAATTGGTGTCTCAGTAGCTCACTGACAAGAACTGATCCCAAACGATCTACACTTCAGCTGCCAGCCTGAACCTCTAGAGTAAGATAGAGAGGATTAGGTCAACATTTGTGTTTGTAGCTGTTTGTGATCAATTAAAGCTCAACCATGCTACTTGCTAGTGTCAGTGGATTAGCAGGTTGGGTTTTGTGTGTGTGTATGTATGTGTGTTTGTGTGCATGCATGCATGCATGTGTGTATGTGTGTATGTGAATGCATGTATGTGCATGCCTGTGTGTGTTCAGTCAGTAAAAACTGGTAGTCTTGCTATGTAGGTGAGAACCCAGAACCTGTCAGTCTTATTACTAATGGGTAAGCTACTGTACCATCATTACTGATAAGGACTACTTTACTTCACTGTTACAAGCTGGTGTGAAGAGAATTGCTTGAGCTGGAAGTGTTGTCATTATATCACCACGGCAATCTACTGACAACAGCCACCTCAGTATAACACCTCAGTAAGTGTTCACCACATTCTTGGCAACCAAGCGGTGTGAGAAAAAATTAGTTATGGATGAATAGCTAAACCTGCGATGTTACGCAGAGAGAGTGCTTAGTTAATGCAGCAGTAACTCCACACATGACAATAACCCTTTTATTTACTCCACACTAAACTGTGCAGCAGTAATCTAAATTAGTTACAGATCAATGTATAAATCGCTTGTATAACAAACACTGGATAGGTATTATATTAGTAGCATTTAACACACTAATATCAATAGTAGCATTTAACAACACACTAATATCAATACACACTAATGTATATTTATTAATGGTTATATCAATATCAGCTACCACACTACATATATATCATCAATTTTAGCATTTATTTAACTATCAGTAATTCCAACAGTAGTAGTAGTGACAGTATTATTATTAATAGCAGCAGTACATAATTTATTATATGTAGTGGTATTATTATTATTATTGTTATTGTTATTATTATTATTATTATTATTATTATTATTGTTATTATTATTATTATTATTATTATTATTATTATTATTATTATTATTATTATTAAGTTTGTCTTAAGTTAATATTATTAGTCATATTCCTATGTGAACAGTTATTTAATTAAGTAACTCGCTATGGATGAACTCTTAAAAGCTGCTATCTGACCATTTGATACCCAAATACTGAACAGACCAGTGCAGTGCAGTTTAATTAATGGGGCAGCAATTCCAGACAAGAATAGGCTATTAAAACTGCTTGGACCTAATCTCCCGACACTGGCCCTAATAGCATCCACTTGTATGTGCCAATCAGTGCTGGAATTAGATGATGGGCACACACAAAGACATGGCTGCAGATTAGGGCCTTCTTTTATCTACAGGGGCAACACATGCAACAGACTTCATTGCCACCCAGCTTCACCAAGCAAAGGCTCCCTTGCCACTGCAGTGACTCAAGTGAACACAATTTCAGCTTGGGCAAAGAAAAGCATTTTCCAGGCTATTTTCTAATGAATGGTCAGTAATTCACATGTAGACAGGTCAAATGGGGTCACTGGTAACCATGCCGGCTGTCAGAATGGGAGTTGGAAGGGAGCAGTTAATTTAAACGCCTTTTTTACTGTGTTGGTGTCCATACAATTTGAAGAGAATGTGACCGTTCTTGATCCTTCACAAATGAACTGATTACAGTCTTCTAGTATTTACATGAGTCAGAGTTTCTTATGTTCAAAACAAGATCTCAAACCTATTCTAATACAGATGAGTCACCTTCATTTTATTCTCAGTTTGCAATTCCATGATTTTTTTTTTTTTTTTTTTTTTGTCAGCAACATTCACTTGAATCAACACACAGGAGGCAAACATCAACAGTTTAACAGCCACATGCAGCTAGATGATATGAATTAGTACACAAATACACTTTTATTACACAAAACAACATTTTCATAAACATTTTTAATGAATGGGACAATGATTACATAGTTCATGCAAAATAGAGGTTTTTGTAATTTTGCATGACTGAAATTAATACAGAAATTAAACAAATTATTTTGTGCATTTGAATAAAGAAGATATAAACCCCACCCTACCCCACCCCCTCTTTTTCAAAGTAATAAAATTATACATCTTTACATTAGGTAAAATTAGCATTTAGGTAGTTTGAAAGGTTTAAATATGGAATTTTTATGATTGTGATTTTTCTAGTAAAAATATAAGGAATACTGTGTGTTAAAATATTTTAATATTAGTGTTCAGCTGTTGTTGTTTTGGTGTTCATTATTTATTTTCTGTTGCAACTGTGGTTAATTCTACTTTAAAAGACTGAATGGTGCATTGGTGTTATGCAACAAGTGAAGACACCAAGACATTCTTGCATGTCAGTGACACTACCTCATGTACAGTGCAAGTATTTGTGGTTTTCATGGAATGCTCAAAAGTTTGTGAAAAAAACACAGAGATTTCTTTTCAGTCAATACTGTCACCCAACCTCCAAAGTTTGTCAGTGGCTTAAACTTCCTTATTAGGTGCTTAAATCTCGCATCTCATCCAACATAGGGAGAATCTAGCTCTTGGGTTGTGTGCAGCTGGGCAAAATACCAAACAGAACATTGTCCTGGTGAATAGGCAAACACAGAGAACAATCAAATGTTGTCTAGACAAACAACAACCCTAGGCGTGATTACAAGGGAGATAATTACCTGGGTTGTTTTGAAATAAGGCACTGGGTATTGGGAGGGGAATGTCATTCATTGCATTCCGAACATTTAACTATATCCATTATGTTAGGACATGCAGTAACCTTATAAATTGTGCAGCAATAGTTTAATGGTGTATGGACGGACATGATGCATAGCTGGTCTGAGATCAATCCCAGTCAGTGAGCCATGTGTTTCTGATAAAATCATTTCAAACTAGACCGGTTAACACTCTTTCTAGAAAAAGATATTTCATGTATTTTATTACGCTGTATATCACATTTAAAGATTTCAGTTGGTGAAACAATTAGGACTAATTAATGGCAGCAAAATAAGAGTGCATCTGTATCACAGTAATAATTATGTTTTATATATTAGTCAAAGTTGTTTAAAATATTCAAATAAACATATATCACATTTTATCAATTTACAATAGCAGTTTATACTGTATTTAAGATTTCTATTGCTATAACCAATTAAGACTAAATAATAATGCAGCAAATGTAAATTATATCTCTACCACAGTGCCATCTCCATTCTTATGCTAATGATCAATGAAAAAAAGTTTTAATGAATGGATATTACATATTTCATTATTTTTACATAAAGTTTTATCAGTCTCCAGATTTCTGTTGGTGTAACCAATTAGGACTTCACAGTGTGCAGCAAACTCAGACTGCATCTCCACTGTGGCAGTAACACTAGCTTATCGGCATCTCTAATTACATGTACTTGAGCGTGTTCGATTTCGCTGTTTTGTACATCACTCGCGGAAGACGAGGGCAAACAAGCCGAGTGTCTGCTGTCATGTGGAGAGCTTTGTGAGTGATGAAGAATCAATCACTTGGTACTGAACAGCACACGACCAAATCACAGCCAAAATCACTTGAAGCAAGTGTTGCGCACCAATAATAAACATTCTGTTGACATTTTTAGATCTGTCTCGCATTTTCTGCAAGATTTTTAACAACTACTTGCATGCTGTTGGAAATATTTGTTTGTTTGGACTTAATGTTGTAGTTAAGAGTATTTTTGTGGCTCCAGTAGACTGTCCTGGACCAATACATCAACTAAGTAATCAATTTAGGCAAAGGTTTAAGGTTCTGGCATTTATTTTACATAGGAAAAACAGATAATAAAATTATTCATTTATAAGCAAACAACTATTTATTTTGTACTTAAAATACTTACAAATTTATTCATAATGAATACAACATATTTCAACTAAAAATTAAGTCTTGAAACCAAAAATTAAATAACTTAATATTACAGCCTCAAATGTAATGATTTATATTGTAAAAATAAAAAGTAAACATTAATAATGTAAATAATTTCTGCGACAAATTTATGCTAAATGTGAAAACCACTATTACTTGTTAAAGTAGCAATGCTGGAGATTAGTTATTACAAATCACACCTTATAAAAATTCATTTCTTCAAACTCCATTTAGATGTCATCACCTCATTTTCTGAACCACAACTGATTCACTTAGTAATGTGATAAATTTCTATCGTTTTCTATGAGGGCAAACATTACACCCAGTGTAAATAAAATCAGATACTTTATCAAATTGTCATAATTCAAATGAGACAACATTCAGTCAATTGAATGCCAATGGACAGAACGAAGCAATTTTTCTCTATAATGTGGGATGACAACTGTCACTTGCAATGCAGTGACTACAAGATGAGTACGTCTGGACAAACACCAGTTATCGCTGGTCAGTTTGACCACTTGTGTTGATCGATGGCCACGCCAATTGGACATGCATTGACAGTACGTGTAGCACCGAGATTAACGGGGGGATGCTTGATGGGCATTTCCATTAAAGCTGGCAGAACAATGTTTATCACCATTAAATTCATTAGCAAATGTCAATTTACTATAATTGTTAAACCATTGTTGAATGCCTTCCAGCATGCATGGTTTGAAAATTAAACCTAAGAGCATCTTCGATGTGCACATTAGCAGTAGTTTGTTTACTTTATGGATTTTCGGCTCTCGTTAGTTACATTAATTGGGGGTTTATCTCCAATATCAATTCATCACATTAAAGCTGCCCATAAAGCAAAAAATCTCATCTAGAATTATTCAAATTGGATGTTTATCATACTATCTGTCCTATAAACCAATGATATTAATGGTGCTAAAATGAAAACTAATTATTATTTCTTTTAATCAATCATCTGTTTTTAACATTTTAATTTAACACTATCATAAAAAAAATAATAATTTTTTTAATACTTTTTAGTTTTTTAAACAACAGAGTACATTAATGATTTTTATCAGCATCAGAATACATTTTAAAATTAGTAAATGCCTAGTAGCTATCACAACACTCTGTTATAGTGGAGCAATCTAGCAGAAAATGGCTCATGACATTGATGACAAATTTGTTATCCATGTGTCTACCCATAAACCCTTCTTTGTATTTAATCTTTTTGTAATCAGCAATCAAATCCTGTCATTCAAAATAAACCAGTATTTAACAACACTAACTACTTTATACAACTCAAATTTCAAAGATCTACAAAGAGCTACAATCATGATTCTACCATCAGTAATGAAAATAGCTTCAAAGGATTTGTTTTCATGGCAAGTCAGTATTGAATAAATTCTGCTCTAGCCATTCTCTATGCAAGACAACACTAACCATCAGACTACAGGATCTATAGACAAATCAGTAGTCTAGCTTATTAATTCATGATCAAAACAAAACCATACAGTAACCATAAAACTAACTAACTAACTAACTAACTATATATATATATATATGTAAAAGAATGACCATGTCTAGCAAAGAATTGTGTTATTTTTACCATGGACAGTCATACTAAGAGACCAATGAGTGGCTACAAAGACTTCATCAGAGAACACTAACCACTGGACTATTTGTCTGATACTCCATAGCAGGAGGATCTGTATAGGAATCCCAGTGATGTGCTGAGAGGAGCTGTAATCATGCTCTACAGTCAACACTGGGGACTACACACACTTGAAGCGACAAGGCAGGACTTAGCCTCACCAAGGAGGGTCAGACTGTGTGTAAATGAAGGACAAGAACACTGCAACAAGTTTTGGCAAAAGTAATCTTTCATTAAATGTTCTGTCTTGTGTTTGCCAATCAATAGTGAAGAAGGTCAAAGCCAAGTCAGATGTGTCAGAAATTGCTCTGAGTGAATGACAAACGCCCCCAAGCAGAGCTACAAAAACACTGAAGTCTACTGGGGATCACACAATTAATCAAAACTCAATAATAAACACCGCTTACAGTTATTGCCCACTTTCAACTCTTAGCCCACTAAAGTTATTCTATGGAGGTTCTACAAGTACGTGTTTTTGTTGTACCATATTTTTACCAAATTGATCTACTTCAAATTCTCTCAACAAAAATTGACAATAATTTCAGATGTTCTGATTAAAATAACAATAAAATGTTTTCTTTTAGCAATATTTTATACTTCACTGAGCCCACTTTCATTTTTATTAGCAAATTATTAATAAATATCTTCATTGTGTCTATTTTTCATTCTTTATCAAGAATTAGAAATTTGCAGCAGATTATAAAGAAATGTCTTCAATGACCAATCTTTAAAGCCCAAAGAACATATAAGTATCTTTGTTGTGCTTTGTTTGCTTCACTGAATAAACATATCCTAATGAAGTTTTTATTAAACTGTTAATCTGTACACAATGAAGCAGATTTTATAAAATTTAGCTCTGCACTGAAAGGAAACACTACACTAATTATGCTTTTATTAACCGTCTCTTTGTATAAAAGTTGCAGATTGTATTGAAAGATAACTGTCAATTTACATACAAAGAACATTGTTGGTGGCATTCACATAAGCATTAAAAAAGGTAATACTGCACTAATTAATTTTTGAATATATGGTCAATCTTTATAAAAGCAGCACATTTTGTAGTGTTTCCATGTGCACTAAAAGGTAGTATCAATAACAGATACACAGAGGAAAAAGAATGATGGTAATGGATATGGTTATAATGAAGCTGCCACTGATTTGTCCACAGAAACAGTCATTGTCTTGCAGTGCACTGGTCAGGTTGTCCTGCGGTCAACTGACTCTAAAAAGCTGGCATGTAATTCAATAACAATCACAGCCTTGCACTCCCCATTAACAGCAGCAGTGTGCAGAATACCTGATGGGTCTGCTTACAGGATTTGTAGTTAATGACCGTAAGGTGTGATGAATACCTGACAGGAATGGTCAAGCAGCTCGCAAGCACTGACTGCTAATCTGGGAGGAAATTGGAAGAAAATGCTTCAATGATAAAATATCCTGTATCACTGCCACATAGGTTATGCATGGTTTGAGTAAGGCAACAGTTGCATGCACATGTTTGAAAAGCAAACAGGTCGCATAATATGATAATAGTATGAAAAATATTTTAAAATATTTTACTAAACAAATTTCCATAGAATATATATCAATTTATTATTCTAAATGGCAGTTTCTTGTGCTGTTTCTAACAGTTTCCACTAAGTTATAAACGTCAATTTCTTAAACACAGTTTCAAATGATAAAGCCTGGTGATAAGAAAGTGGAAGATAAGATGTACTTTACAACTGAAAGATAAGATATGCTTTATTCTTTATTTCAGGTGACCAATTCACACTGTACATTGTATTAAATATAATTTTCAAGCATACAATTTTAAAATGCATACATGATGAAATATCCTAATACCATTGTCATACACCACAAGCATGCTCTCAGTATTGAGCCACATGCACTGAGTTGGAACCATGAACCAAAGGTCCACTTCACACAAAAGCCTAAATAAAGTCTTCTGTACAAATGGAAATATTATTTGGAGATTAGTCTTAAATCCAGATCCATATTGGATAACACAATGAGGACATGCCAAAGCCTGCTGGTGATGTCTCAGATGGCCTTAGAATTACCTATGGACGAAACAATACAGATGGGAAATTAATTTCAAATAACCCCTGGAGGTCAAGCCAGGTCATGGTCACAGGTGGTCTGACCCTGTCTGGACAGTTTAATTCAGCAGTAGGCAGGGCTGGATATGGCTGGTCATCGTGTGATACAAAATGGCTTATTTAGACTGACAGACCATGTACCAAGACATCTTGTTTTGAGAAAGATAAAAATCACCTTAGTGCAATGGAATATTTAGCATTATTAATGAAAGGTTTTATTTAACCTTTGTTTCTTTTGAGGACAATGTATGAATTAATTAAATACATTTCATAATTAAACTGCATGATTTATTTATTTGTTTGTTTTGTATACAAGATCAGGTAACTTTTAATAGTATTGGATATTTGGTTGCAAATATGAATTTCTGATCCTGCTATAAAATTAGATATACACAATATTTTAAAGTCATGCTTTACTAATATTTTACTCACAAATACTAACAGTGTTCATGATCAGAATTACTTAATTGCTGATAAAATATATTGTACAGTATATCTATATAGCACTAACATCATCTACCTCTATAATACTTTAACAAAGTCTATACGGACAAATTAAATTAAACTTGTTTTTTTTTTTTTTAACTGTAAATGTACCATACATACTACTTAGATATTCACACATTAACAATTATATGTAAACAACTGACACTACCATATTCCAACAAATACAATCTAATTTGTTTACTCCGTTCATCTGAGAGCTAAAAATAAAAGAATCTATTTGTAGCACTCTTCAGACAGTAATAATGAACATAGCTCCAGCAAACGTCAACAGATTGACAGAAAAAAACAACTCAGCCCAAACAGCGTGTGTTTACAGCCATCACGGAGTGCTGGTGTGGGCATCAGAAAGCATCACCTGCCACAGCGTGAAGAAAGGTAGGTGGCAGGCTTAACAGGTCTGTGCCAATCTCCAGACCACCGCTCAAACTACCTGTGGCCACTCACTCTCTCTCTCCCCCAGACATATTGCTGTTTACTTTCAAGTGAGTTCAAGGTGGCAGAATTTACAATCTACATGTAGACTACATGTATCAACCTGGTCTCTGACCTCAGTTGGCAATGTATGGCCTAGGGGTAGAGTGTCCACCTGAGAAACAGTTGTTCTGGAATACATTCCTGTCAGTAAGCTATTGGTGATTTTTCATGTACTAATATGGTTTTAAATATGCTTTAATCATTTTTTTTTTTTAATTAACTTGAAGAATTAAAAAAAAAATCTAACAATACAAATAAACTGGCATTATCAATTTGATGATCTGTAAATTCAAAGTATCAATTTAATCTTCGATCTTATGAATTTATATAAATCAAGGCCCTTTACTGGAAGAAACTTGTCTAGACTCAATCTATATTTCTTGGATCTGTATCAAGTATATTCCGGTGAATTTATCCATTTGTATTTAAATACAGTATGCACATGCAGCAAAAATGTACATGAATATGCATATACTGACTTGTTTTATGACTTAAATATAAACCTGTACTTGGTGAATGACCTACAAGGCCAACTTCTGTTTGAACTCTAAAATTAGATTATCTTTTTTTCCTCTCCTTTCACCAAGTGGTAATGTAGAAACTAATGTTTAAGCACAGCAGGAATGCCTTCTGCACTGCTCTGACAAAACAAATGGCATTTACAGCTGTAGCCAACATTTTCTGGATAGACTGGGACTAAGTGGTTCTAAAAATGCAATGAAAGGTCCAGACATTTATTTTAAATTTTCTTTTAGAGAAGTAATGATAACAATTAAAATAATGCTTATAATCTACAATAAAATTACAGGGGGAAATTAAAGCAAATGAGCTAATCTGCATAAAAAATAGATACTTTAAAATATTTCATTAAAAAAATTCTGAATACTACATGCAGATGAGTCATGGGCTAGTGGCACAATACCC
>JAUTBW010112926.1:0-22364 GCA_032361425.1 Peltospira smaragdina | reverse complement strand
GATCAAATGTATACAGAAAAGACCATTTGCACATTCAAAAATCATATGTATGTTAATATCTGCACTACACTGAACACATTTACACATACACAAGCCATTATGAGCAGCAGGGGTTGTCAGTGGAGCATGTGTAGCCCAGTGTTGTAAGAATGTCTGCCTGCATGTACTTTGTCTGGGTCAAACCCTGTCAGTGGATGCAATATCTTAAGCTGATAAAAATTATAACAGTAAATAACAGATGCATGAGCATCATTAATTAAATTATATTTAAAAAAAAAAAATAAAAATAAAAAAAAAAAAAAAAAAATAATAATAATAAAAAATTGTTTTAAATGTTATTAGATAGTACTTAAAAATTTTTTTATTAATCTTGAAATATATGCCAGTCAATTTTAGCACTATTTTCTTACTGTATGTCACAAATGACAGATTGCTCACTGTCCACCTTTGAATTATAACACCTTTACTGAATCTGATGAATGGAACTGTTTTGGTTTTATTTTGCTATACAACACAGTTTAAGAAATATTATTTTTTAAATGTGTAATAGTTAACTAGTAGCTTAAAACAACAGAGGACCATCACAAAGTTTTTTTTAAATATTGCTATTGTTGTATTTTCTACTTTTAATCTTTATTTTATTTTATTTTTTTTTTAAATTGAGGTGCTGTTTAAGAAGAAGAAATATATTTTAAAACAATATTTGTATTTTTATGGTAAGATTTTAATTGGGATTAAAACAAATCTTATATTAATATTTTCTTTAAGATAAAATTAAAATGAAAATAATGGAAAAGAATTTAAGACACAAATGATAATACAGTGATCATATAAATAAATAAATAAATAAATAAATAAATAAATAAATAAATAAATAAATCTCACAATGAGATTTAACAATGAGCAATTAATAAATTTTCACCATTATTATTACATACACATTTTCCACATTAACTTACCAACCATTTCCAAAGAGTAAGCGCACGTCCCTGTACAGCCTCCTAATAGGCATTGTGAGCTGTGATTGAAAAGCTGTAACAGGCACTCTATGAGACAAACACGATTTCTGTGGGCCACATCTGTGTTCGCTCACTCACATCTTAATGTGCTGTATTATTCTATTAGCAGCGCTAAGCACCACCAGTACTAGTTGTGTAAGTAATCCACACACAATGTACACTGTTATTTGTCTACACAGTACAGAGGAAATCAGCCTGCACCAGTCAGTGGCTGAGTTGTCGCACTTGTTGTGTTACCATTAACAGCTGACAGGGCCTAATCCTGTGTGTCAACCATTAAAACAACAACGGGTGTAACTTCACAGATAAAAACACTCAGGTGGTCAAAGCAATTAACACAGCTTCGTGGACTGACACGGTTCAAATATCACCCCATAAGGCTAGGCAGCCCCATTCCACAGTGACACAACAGCCCATACCTCTCATTTTATTTCATGCTGCTAGTCCAAACTTCTTCCCATTAAAGCTAGACTAGTTTGATGCAGACATTAACCAAACTTCTCCCCATTAAAGCTACTGCTAGTTTCACGCTGACATTATCCAAACCTCTTCCCATAAAGCTAGGCTAGTTTAATGCTGGCCAGATTGAAGCGGCTGACACAATCAATCCCATCAGTGTGACGGAGCGGGAATAAAGCACGCACATAAAACACGATTATTGGTGTGTGTATGGCACTGCACAACACACGAAGCTGCAGCTGACCAAGCGTGGCTGTTGTTTACATCTTAGCAATCATTAATCACTGACACCTGGCCGATGATTGATTGATTAATGCTGCACTTAACGGCCTGCCTCTCCAGTCGGGTATATATCAGTCAAACCTGCAGGAAGACAGCCAGCCACAGTGGTCAGGCTGAACCCAGTGGCACAGCTTTACTGTTACATCACAGAGAAACACGATCTGCAGATTTGGCAGTGTGGCTAATTTCCTTAAGTACAAGTACAGCAATACATGGTCTGCGTGTAATCTGATACTGCCATGTGGTATGATGCTATCACAGGTCTCCAGAGTGTAACAGTTCACATATCTACTTGTGCTGCTGACAGCAGGAGTAAGATAGTTACATAATATCAACATGTGCTTCCTTTTCATATCAGACCAGGATATCAATTAAACACATTTCAGTCTCGACTTGTTCAGATACTAATGTAAGTTAATACAGCTCTATAAACCTGAGTTACCTGTGAGATAAACTCAAGGTTAGTTTTAATTCATGAATATGAGTTTTTGAACAAATATTGTTTGAATCAACTCTAATTACAAAAATTAAAGAATTGTATCCCAGTTTAGATATATGTTAGACCACAAACTTTGATTAGTAGTAATATGACCATGGAAACATTTTGTTCATACCATACCATACCATGAGATGATTTGCTACATAAATTTCAGAAAACCACACAATTCTGAATCATTTAAAATTGCTAATCAAGTTTAACTAGGACCACAAATTCCCTAATTATACATTCCTAACAGTTTACTACATTTTAATTAACATAATACAGTTTGAAACTAAAATTACTAAAGTTGGGACATGACATTCCAATACATAAATCTGAAGAAAAAACACACCTGAAGATTGTTTGCATCATAATTCTTATAAGTATGCTGCATACTGTTAGTTCTTATAAGTATGCTGCATACTGTTAGTTCATATAAGTATGCTGCATACTGTTAGTTCATATAAGTATGCTGCATACTGTTAGTTCATATAAATATGCTGCATACTGTTAGTTCATGTAAGTATGCTGCATACTGTTAGTTCATATAAGTATGCTGCATCATATGTGTGTATGCTACTCAGTGCCCTTTCCGCAAAGTGATCTTAGAACCATAATATAGAGGAATTGTCACAAGTTTTCTAAATTATAATGTAGAAAATATCTACCAAGTGTTAATCAAGGCTCTGCTGAAACAAATAGCTGAGGATGAAATTTTCCTCTTTTTTGTATTTTTTTGTTTGTTAAATGAGTAACGATTTCTTTTAATCGTGTATCATTTCTAAAATAAGATTTGAATTATTTGAAGTAAGAGGTTATGTTATACATAATGACATCACAATTAGCTACAATGTAGTTAGATATCATGTTTTTAAATTAATCTATCAAACATTACATTAAAGCATACAGGATGTATTTTCTTGTAAACAATTTTATCAGAAAACCATTACCAAGCTACATCAGTTGATATTAGATCCCAGACTTGGCTAAGATTCACGTTCTAGTAGATGCAATACCTATGATTCCTAAAACCTAATTCTCAACATTTATGTAAAACCAAATAATCTTAAATCTTAACTACAAAAGAATAATCTACCACTGAGGGCATTGCGATTGAAATAAATATTCTCATTCTGTTTCTTGTGTCTTTGGAAATTCTGAAATTGAATCATCTTGTTTTATTAAATAGCATTCTTTTAAACTTTTCTGTGATTTTTTTTTTATACAATAAAATTATTATGTTGGTATTAATGCCTGACTGAGGTGTGATCAGTCAGACATAGAATCCTATTAGTGAGCTGCTGAGGTTTTTCTCAAACAATATTTCAAAATAATGCTGATTAACTTAATAAAAGTGTAATAATCTACCTGCAAGAAAACTAACTTGGTGGAGTGATACTTCTCACGAAGTTATTAAGAAATATTTATTATCTGGTGTTTAAAAAAACCCAAAACACATCACAGCTGTTTAAAAGACAACAAATTCAAAATGTTAAAACTTTGGTAAACGTTATAATTGTATATTAAATAAATATATTATACTGGAACAAATATGAATAGATGCAAAATATAGTTTAAATATATTCACTACCTTTTTTCAATAAAATATCTGACAATTCACCTTCAGAATTATCTTAGATATCTCTATTACTTTTATACAATGTACTGTTACAGATAAACCTTTAGTGTAAGGGAAATAACTCATGATGTGCATTTGAATTTACACATTTAGTATTATCATGTAGTTGTTCAGGAACACATAAATTATCTGACTTGGAGAGAGAAGTGTTTTACTTAACAACACACTCAACACATTTTAACTACAGCTATATGGTGTCAGATACATGGTTAAGGATCACTGTGATAGAGATAAATG
Organism: Peltospira smaragdina; assembly: GCA_032361425.1. NCBI lineage: Eukaryota > Metazoa > Mollusca > Gastropoda > Neomphalida > Peltospiridae > Peltospira > Peltospira smaragdina. Next base: position 18,247 of record JAUTBW010112926.1, on the reverse strand, counting down.
AAACCTGCTGCCATCACATGGGCTATTCTTTTTATTAGTTGCAAGGAATATTTTTTATGCACCAACCCACAGCCTTTGATATAACAGTTGTGGAACACAGGCTTGAATGAGACTTAATGCTTGCACATAATCATACAGTAACCTGATATCAATGGTCAGTGATTTTCTGATTTGTGACATCCAGGTAACTGTATATCAACATGTAACACCTAAATAATTGCATATTAATCAAATGTGAATCTTTAAGTATGATCAGTGAATTTTCTAATACTGTTTTTGTTTATTTTGTTTTCTTTTGTGTGTATCCAGATAACACTGCCTTAACTGCCTACTTACATAGCTGTTATTGTGATCAGGATGAATACTAACCAACTAAATATATGCATAAACCTAACTTCAGTAACAACTTTTAGTTTTTAAGACATTAAGTTGAACAAACCAGGTCACAGTCTATGGTACACAAGTTGCCTATGGCATCTTTGGCTTCTGTCAGACAGAGAGTTGAACTGATTGATGGGTTCAGGCTAGATTAATATGAACCAAGGGTGAGATAACTTTATCAGAAAGCAGAGGTATGGAGCTGTAAGGCATATTCTAACCAACCACAGAACACCCCGGACAGAATTTAATTAACAAATATATAGTGTCTTATCGTTAAATTTATTTCTTAAAACAGCTATTTTAAGCACTGACCATATAGGGAGACAAAAATATCATAACCAACAAATTTTCAAGCAGCTCACCACTCAGACCAACACCACATTAGTTGGGCACTTATACCACTGGGCTATGAATGCATCTATAAAAGACTTACTAGATAAAGTTACTAATACATATTTTTAATACTTTAAACATGAATGCATGAAAAAACTATTGTTATTGAACAGTACATAAAACTGTATTGTTCTACCAACTGTGAAACAGCAGTTACTTTCCAAATTATATCTACGACTGGGGTTTAACCACAAAAGATATAAGATAAGATAAGATAAGACAAGATCATTTATTCACTACTTGAGGTGGCATCTGCCCATTGTACATTTGTTCACAATGCAACTGTTGACAAAAATAATACTGGATATTTAACCGTATAATTATAACATGTTTTATTTAACTGTCAATCAAATTGGTTGTCTCCTTTATTCAAAAGATCTATCACAATACACAACATAACAATTTATTATTATTAAACCATACATCAGTGTTCACAATTAACTGCATCTCAATATTCTTGGAATATTAACTTTAATTTTGGATACCACACTGCAATAAAGGAATAAGTCATCAAATCAGATGATCAAATGTGACGCAATGAAGCATGTCAAAATCTGATTAGTGCAATTAATTTGATGTTCTTTCAATAGGATTATCAATTTAAAAGCTATTTCAATACTTCAAAATATTTTAAAACAGAATTCATCACTTATAAAAATTCATCCTATAATTTCCCCATGATATCCATGTCATAAACCCATTTGATATTTTCATGTATCTCTTCGTGTGATAATAGTATGCAAATGAGTACACTGATAATTAGTTGTACATGATACGTACCGGTTAACCTAACGTGTTAGTAAGATTCAGTTAAAATCATGATGTCAGACTATGTTTTGGCCAGTTGAAATGACTGAAATATGGATTGTTACTTTTTACTTAGTATACCCAAAAATTCATTCAAAATGTTGTATTAGAAGTGTTATAGGATAAATAGAATTAGCTACTTGTATTTTTTAATATGGAAAATAACAACCTACTGATAGGGCCTAAAAAAATATTAATTAACTAACAATCAGTTGATATTATCCATATTAAAAAACACTCGTGACAAATCTTCTATATAAAACATATGTCATTAATTGGTATTTGTCATGACAGAGCTTTGACAAATAACAATTAACTAACACTTGGTTGATATTTTCCATTTAAAAAACCTACTCATAACAAATCCTCTGTTTGTACTATTATATATAATTTTTTACTTATGTAGCTAATTTACAGTGAGAAATGTAGCTATTTGATGTTTCAAACAGCTAGAAAAGATGGAAGACAATTTTTGGTTCACTACATACTTTGCCATGTTATTGTTAAGTACAAAAGCCAAAAGGGCTATGTCTGTATGGGTGTAACTAGCTCTCTTTTCACTTGTACTCTGAACAAAAGCAGATGGCTTATTGGTAACATGCAAGTTGCTCCTATTGTTTGGCACACAGAACTATGAAAGAAAGTAACACCCATGACTAGAGTAGACATACAAATTCCAACATAAAAAGAAAAAAGAAAAAAAGAAAATGCTTACCACAAATCCATCAAGCTTTGAATCTGCAGTAAACTAGTCATCACAGGTAAAAGTTTAAATACATAATATATAACACTGTCACATGCCTAATTGATGCCAAAACGAAACAGTGTCCAAAATAATCAGACAATGAAGAAGAGGCACAGAGTTATCACAGACTGTGTTAACATTATGCTGATGCAAACAAATGCCCACTGCTTGTAACCATCAGCCATGCCGAACATAGCCAGCAGCCTGTGTGAGTTTAATGAATTTGTTTGGTGAAAGAGTAGAATGAAAAACTCAAGTGAAAACAAAAGAACAAACCAGTGCTTCCTGTTGATACAGGGCCACAGAGTCAACAGGTTTCTGTGCCTCCAATAATGGGGTGGTCTGAATCTGACCTACGCAAACAGTTCAAGGAACATAAAGCAAACACTACATGCAGGTCAGACTATTCCATAAGAAAGTAAATACGAACTACAGGTGATTTTTGTAACCAAAGAAAAGTACTGTTAACAAACCTTCAGTCTATGAATATTGTCATAAAAGAAAAATTAGAAGAAAATCATAAGACATAAAAATGGCAATTTTGTTAAGAACAGTGAGAACGTGTACTAGTAATTGTTGTCTGAAAGAATTTCAGGTCATATACATTAACAACAATTTTGACAGCAACAATAATCAAAGTGATAATATTTTTATTCATAAATGCACTCAAAATATTTTATTAACGGTTATGTCAGTGTCAGAAACACTTTCAATTTAGTGGCTCATTGACTGGTATTAATCTTAGATCAACCATATGCTTTCACCACTAGGCTATTGGGGTGCCAATATTTGAATATTCAAGAACACAAAAGAACTCCATTACTAGTATTTCATTGTACCTAAAGTTGTTAACTTTTTCACTATATTATTTGTTCTTACAAAGTGTATTTTAGTGAAATAAATAAGCTGCATGGTAGGTGTTTTAACAACCACAACATATAAATGATGAAAGTATATATAGTTTCTGATAATTAATTAACATTACATATATTTATAAATTTTTCCAAATTTCTTCTGACAGAATACACATACGAAATATCATTAGTTAATATGTTCATTAAATCCACATAAGCTAATAATTCATTAGATATTTTTCTGTAAGATACTAACTGGGAATAACATATATCTGTATAGACCTCACTACATTTCATGGTTTTATTTTCATTCAATGATCAGTGTAAATAAAAACATTTCATGGCTAACCATATGTATTTGTACTATGTAAAACATAAATGCATACATATAGAAAAACATAAACAAATAACTTACAATCTTTTGAATTTACGCCGAAATAATGTCATCATCCAGTATATCCTATAGGACATAAACATTTTAAATTTTGATGGTTATCTCTAAAAATTATATTCTACAATAGTGACTGTTGTTTCAAATATAATGTTACTTCATCCTGATGCTATGATCGGGTCTCTCCACGGACCCAGGTGGTAAACAAACAATAAAGGAAAACGATAAATTCACAAATATTTGTGTTTCCTTCTCTGCTGGATCACTCTACATGAGTTACAATATTTTCCAACAAAAATTATGAAGCCTCTGGGATTAACCACTTGTTTCACTGTTTTGTTTTCAGAAAGTTAAACTACAAATCAAAACAGTGAGTTTGTTTCTATAAGGGACCATTAATTAAATGCTTCAGTCATATTTAAAATATATATATATTGCTACAAAACAGAGAGAGAAAACAAAAAGTTATCAATATTATCATATTGAAAATAACAAAAACAATCCAAAACAGCTGAACAAATACATGTATAATCCTGATCAACTTAACTTCTAAAGTTTGAAATTGGTAAATACCTATACAAAACAGAAATAGAGATTTTCATTATTCACGCTACTATTTAGTGCAAAAAGTTGTTTGGTGTTGTTTTGAAGTTTTGGAATGAATGAACTTTGGAAACATTACTGGATGACTAGATTTAGAACTTTTACAAACTTAATGCAGAAAATAATTAAACAATTTTTTGCCAATAGTGTTGCCAAAAAAAACATGTGATACAAGATTATACATTTAAAAAACAAAAACAACAAAGACGGTTTAAAAAAGATTCTGCATAATGGATATTTGCTTTTGTGGCTTGTGCACATAACAAGTCATATCTGTTTGCTCAGCACATTGTGTGTTGTTTGCATGTGAATATTTTAAGACAATACTGATGTTCAAACAGTAATGCTGTTGGATCATAACAGTCAGCTTTTTATAAAAACACACCCACTGTGCATCCTGAATGCGCTAAGCCCTTCATAATACATTTTGTTAAAGAAAAGGAAAATGCATGTTGAATGCACTTGTTCATCATCAGTTATTAACAGTTCATGTATAGAAACACCATGACAGTTAAAACACTATTTGACATAGCCTACAGAGATAGTCTACTATTTCTTACAGAAATTCAACCATAAAAAAATAGTTATATGGCATGAACACATGGCTAAGGGGCTTAATTTATCTCAGTCTAATATTTCAAAATAGAACATATTTTACAATAACTCTTAAAATTACATTGACAATTTACCATATTTTAACACCGGTTACTAATACAACATACAATCACTACAGTACCCAAATTACACTTGTTAGCCTTCGCTGTCAAGGCATATCGTCAAACATGGATATAAATTTTACCCTTCTGTCTAAGCAAGACAGGTCTCCCCATGAAAGAATATGTATTAACATAGAAGTTAGAACATTTGTATGTGCCCTAGATAGTGACAGTAATGTAATGAGTCTGGTGTGGAGTGTGCCAGTTAGACATAACATGACTGGATCCTCTTTTTTAAATGTTTAAATAATAAAAATATTCTTAACACAGCAGCTTTAAAATAACTGTGGCAAGAGTCTATCATAATCCATCCTATTAGCCTTTTATCCAAAATCTAAATATAATTAAGCACAATGTCCTTCTGTACAAAACCTGATATTGCACAAACAGCTCACTGTGAAATCCAAGTCATCTACAAGATAGGAATGCTTGGATACAGATCCCACAATCACATTCACTGCTGCAGTTTATGACTCAGTCATGGATAACAGCTTCAAATTAATGTTGTTGAATATCTAGGTCAAAGACTTCTGTCCATATTTTTACCATTTGATGTAAAATTTCAAAGAACCATCACACCAGCTGATTAAAATGAGAAACATACTTCCTGTACATGATTCTTGCTTCCTCTGTCTGAGAACAACATTTATGACAACAGATGACATGTAACAGACTGTTATAAGTTGGGGAAAACATAATACTGTATCAAGCCATTTACAATCACTGAAAGTTAACTAAACATTTTTAATGACTTCTGGTTGTAACATTTAGTGTTAGTGGCTAACAAAATAATGATAAGGCTAAAAGTATCTCAGTTTTTTTGGCAATAGAATGTATTTCCTGTATTTTTTTAATGTTTTTTAATGATGTACCGAACACATTTTAAACATTAACAGTGGTTTTGTGACAGGGATCAATCTCATATTGACCATGTGTCAGGAAGGCACTTTCACCACTAGGCTATTAAGGTGCCCTGGCTGTACAATGAGTCAGTCAGTTAATTAAAACATTTGACTGCTACGTCTAATATATCTGGATTGCACCAGGACCATGACAGTGATGGCAACAAATATGATTATACCATACTGATTTGAAACTACAAAAATTTTTCTAATCCTAAAAGATGTTAATAAAAAGATTACTGAGTTAAAAAATTTTATTTGGTTTTAATAATGAAAAGACAAGATTTATATAAAATATATTCAAATCTGATTTTTAAAATATAAAAATTAAATGGACGAACATGAAACATGATTTGCTGAAAGAACACAGGATCAAGTATTCAGATTACTTATTTATAAATAACCTACAGTTCTATGGATTACCCAGTAAACTTAGTAATATCTGTATTAGGAATCTAGCAATTGAATCTTGAAGAGTCTTTCACCTCAGTAATTCATCCTCACCACCAGTAGGATTAAATTTATTGCCATTTTCACAAGCATACAGAACTTTGGATTCTCATGTAAGCAGTCCATAAAAATCTATTGAATCCAGTTATTTTCAAAGCTGAACATTATTACATTTTTCACTAGTGGTTAAAAGGTCTTCTCTTACTAGTTATTCTTGAGAACCAGTTATCATTATCCATTTAATAATATTTTACAAACATATTTTTCTACAGTTTTAAAACTGATTTTAAAAAATACATTTCCAGGGATACCTCACATGAATCCATAATGATTCAGATGTGACATAAATTGAATTGGGTTTAACGCAAATGTTTAACGTTAACCAATTTGCATAAAATTCATAGACCATGTTTTACCAAGGTAATTATCATACAATGGAATAAAATGTACTGGTATCTTGAATTTCAATTTGTGTAATAAATCTGACTTGTTTTAATTAAGACCCTTAAAACACCACTAAATATGCCTTTGATTTTTAATAAAAGTTATGATAAAACTTTTTTTTTTTCTTTTCTTTTATGGAGGTAAAAGAAAGGAAATTAAAAACAGCAACTTTTTTTTTTTTTTTAAAGCCTTAATTTCCCACTTTCACATTATTCCCTACTAGTATTTACTACCTATGGGGCTAAATCTTGTTCCAATCTGTCCTTCACAGCTGGTTAAGAAAAACTGTAGTAACAGCAGTAACAATCTGCATTTGAGTTTGTGACTGGCCTGTTCATTGATGCATTGTAGTGTTTACCAATAAACAATTCATTAAAATATATTTTAATTTTTAATAACTTATTATTACATCTTAGTCCAAATAATTGTGATATAAAAGGAATATTTAATTGATTTCATAACATCTCATTGAAAATAGGACATTTGAGTTTGAATAATGTTACTCCAAGGACCTTGCTTGTGCTTCGGGAATGATCATGGAATAAGACAAAATTGACTTGTTTGATTTTGTTTGTTTTAACCTCAGTTTAAGCAAATACTTTTGGGATTTATATTTTTGAGACTGATGATTTACCCTTAAAACCCATGAAAATAAAACTCATGAAAATGTTCAGTTATACAGGCTATATCACAGTCATGTGATACACGATGTAAAAATAGCCTGGTTGGCAGAAAAGGTTAATTGGTGTATTGAAACGCATGTTGTCTCAATGAACAATTTGATGATCTAGTTAATTTAAATAACAATACTGACAAGTTGTGCCCCATTTTACACTAATCACCTTGTAAAGATACCTAGTATAGGTTTTTAATCATTTTCCAAGAGCAGGTAATCAGAAAAATTAATGGAAAGTGGCATTAAAATGATCCTGTAAGAAAGAAAGTTATACGATATGTGTGTTTGTATGTGTATGTGTGTGCGTGCGAAAGAGAGAAAGAGAAAGAGAGAGAGAGAGAGAATATGTGTAAAGCACAAATTACATAATAACTGTAATTTACTACAACTGCCAGAAATTTAACATTATGTTTCTCATTCACATACAAAATAATAATAACAGCCCCCATGAGAATTTCATTTTTATTTTTATTTTCATTTTTTTAAAAATAATAAATACCGTATATAGCTGTGTATTAGCCGACTTCGTGTATAAGCCGACCCCTTAATTTGCCCATTTAAATATGGTAGAAAAAGATTGGTACTACGCATAAGCCGAACGCAACTTTAGTCCTCACTCGCAACAGAAATTTGATTTTTCATTCAACTATATTTGTGTTTCATGGATATTTAAACCACTCAAATTACAAATAAAGATTTTAAAAAAAAACATCCTACAAAATGTACCTAATGTAGAATAATATTTTAATAAAAAGAACTGATCACACACATTGTCACTTTTGTATCTTGTAGAAGTCATTGCTTTTGCACATTTGGCATTAACAAAACCTCTATGTAATTATTATTAATTATTTTACAAAAAGAACTCAAAGATAAACAAATAACATGCAAAAAATATCACGAGACATGGTCAGTTAAAATTTCAGCTGTGAAAAAAATTAAATAATCAATAAGTCAAGGGTCCGTGACCCACTTCCTGTGTGTGAAAACTTTGGCTGAAGTTTATGCACATGTTAAAATAAAGAAATGTTTGCAACTTATATACGTTATATATGCTAAATATATAACAAATAAACAAATATACACTGTAATGGACCATAGATGCTACTGCAATTGCTTGGATTACCCATTTCCGATAGTCGTATTTCCGTTACTGACGTTTTTCAGATTATTTTATATAAGTATTTTATCAACTCCGTGCATAGGCCGACCCCCTGCCCCAGGGAGACATTTGTAGAGCTGAAAAGTCGGATAATACACAGCGATATAATTATGATACTCTGTTAAAAATAGCATGCACATCTTGTGGTTTAATTCGTACAGTGTTTCATTCCATGTATTTTTGTATGCTTCACGTCCTCAAACTGCCCCCCTCCCCCAGGATTTTGATCAGAGTACAGCTCTGTACTGCCATAGATGTGCCTTACACACGCTTGATTTGAGCTTGATTGTTTTAATTAAAAAGTTTACCATCATCGATATAATCAATAATATGAGTTCTTTGTTAAATAAATAAATAAATAATTTTACAGATGCAGTGAGCTGATATAATATAGGCCTATCTCCATTTCTTATCTAGGCAGACACACATATAGTTCATGGGGCTTATTGGAGACAGTCTGTGATGGAGTGTGACATGCTTTGATGCAAGCACACAGCTATGTTATATAATGGGATATATGAACATAACCAGAAATTTAAACATTATGTGTTAAGTGACCTGTACATCTTTGCTAGCTTTGTACACATTTCGGGAGAGTAATGTATATTACAAAATAACCATCAAATTGTATTGTGCATATTTAATGTTATATCTAGGAGTAACTAATATTTGTATTTAGTCATTACATTTTAAAAACCTCAAACAAATGAATTGTTATGAGTGGAAGCAAATTCCTTAGTTCCCTTTTGATGTAAATGGACTCACATATATTTAAACTGTATAAACATTCTTAATATTGAAGATAAAACTATAAAACAGATAATATACCCAAGCTAGCAGATTTAATACTTTATTCTAAATTAGTAGGCCCTATTCTTAAAGACCAGCACCCGAAAGTTCCTGCATTGCTCATTACTCGGCATGTGCTTATTGCCAAAAACTAGTGTGCAGGCACGGAAAACCAACAATGTATTGCTAAAACATGTTTCCTAGCATAAATTGTTGTTGACAGGTCAGACTATTCAGGTCATCTGTTATTTAGAAAGTGATGTGACACACATTACCCACTAAAAGTAAACCACGATTGACTAGTATGCTTATTTTTAAATATCCCGCAATTTGGGATAGTTTTGCAAAATGTCAACTTCTGACCAGGTATGGAAATGTTTATTTATGTAATGACGCTGACCTGGTATGGATTTCATTCTTGAAAAGTTTGATTTGAACACGTTTTTGGTTGATTTCATTAATACAATAATAAAGGTAAAATACTGTTCTGTTACATTAATTGTAGCGTTACAATGTGCACGCGTAGAAGCGTTTTCCTGTTAATATACAAGTCATCCAGGATGAGGATAAACAAGTTGAATAAAAACAACCTATAATCCTATTCAGATATTATTTTTATAGTTTTAACCAATAGAACAAGACGAAAACACTTTTATTTTATATTTTGTATCCTATGTACATTACTTCCTAACATCGTGTTTTCACTGTTTTGATTTGGAACATCGAATAAATTTAAAGGGACGGACCCCACTGGCCCCAGGTCATATTAAACAAAGGAAACTCGCGTAATTTAAGCTTCTGCAAAGGCGTGTTCTCTTTGAAAAAGCAGAAATAACAGTACCTTTCTTTTGTGTCTGGCATATCCCTTTGAAAAATTGTGCCAGGCTGTCAAATTAACTTCATAAATCCATGATTTCAAAGACATATGACTTGATCTTTCTTCAAAATGACAGTACAAGACACCATTATGTTTACAGGAAATAACCCGTCTTTGACACCTCCTACAGGGGGCGCACTATTCTTCGGAATACATCGGGCGATTACTCAAAACGAGTTCGTTACTCCTCGGTATATTACGGATTTCCCGATTAAAATCGTAGAAAGAGTCGTAAACTTTTGCATTGCACTTAAACAATGTTTACGCATGCGTCGAATCCTAATTCAGGAAATGGCAAATACTGAATAGATGCGAATAGATCAACAGCTATTAATTTTTTCATCTGCTGAAGTCAAATCATGGATCAACTTCTGAACTTACAGTCTTGGTCTTTAAATACTCCTGATTTACTGCAAAACCTAGCAACACTTTCTTGGATAAATAACAATGATCCTGAAATGATTAAACACCTAACAACGATGCGAGTTGGTTATGAATTGTGGAGTCGCCTTTCTGGGGAAAGAGAGTTGGAAGCTTTGCGTGCGCAAACGATTCTGAAAATCTCGCAGTATGTTAAAAGTCATCCAAATGCGTCAAAGGAAGAACTAAGTAAAGAAATTGGAAAACAGATATGGCTGTTTCAAGAAAATGTCAACAAAATGTGATTGTGTAAAATTGCCAATTTATCCAGTCACTGACTAGGGGTACCAGCTTGGCTGTTGGCTGTTTATTCAGTTATTGTGATACAGACTGAGACTGAATTTGTTTCTGTGATTCTATACATTAACAGTTCAAAACATACTTAGAAAAAAATGTTGCACACACATAACTGTCATCAGCTGTTGAATTCCAGCAACTTTTCTGTTAACAATGAATCAGTGTGAACTTTGATAGTGTAATAATTCTATGCACAAGCTTAGTACAACAGAAAAAGCTTGTACGTTATAGGTTGGAAAGTAAACTTTAAAAAAATCTGGTGATTGGATTAACTGTTTTAAATATTTAAAATATTGCATAGAATGCAGCTGTAAACATAAAACTTACAACATTAGTACTTAAAGTAAGATTTATTGTGAAAAATTATTTGATAATCATGTAACAAACATTTTATTTATTTATAGTAATATTTTAGATTTTAAACTTTGTTCAGGTTAGTGGGGCTTCAAAACCAACTGAAATATAATTCTAAAGTGGCAATTATAGAGTATTTACACTATCTACTTTGTAGTCATGTGTATAATTATGTTGTGAATTTTTCATGTGTATTTTTAAAAATGTACAAGATACTGAATTGTCATTGTGATTTATTTCTGATTTGTTATTTATGTGAAATCTTTGGAATATCTTTTTTTTGTACATTGATCTATAATTATAATTTTTAACTACATGTACAATAAAGTTTCAGTACACTAAATGATTGTCTGTTCTGTTATATATAATTATGTATTAAAACAATATGTGATTGCTAGTTAATTTTTCCATAAAATCTGGATTGGTATTTGTTCTGTAATGAGTATTCAGTCCATATTACATAATTTATAATGTATAAAAGATAAGCTCAGGCTCAAGTATCACCACCGTGAATTTTGTATCAGAAAGTTACAGGTACTGTACTAAAGTACCCGGTAATGTGTTAGAAATAAGAAATAAATAAGATTTTTTATTTCTTTCATAAATATTTTTTTTTACTATACTCCTTCAAACTATAACTGATGTATAAGGCAGTGTTTATTTTTCATATTAAAATTTAAAAGATAAATATGTAAATAGAGTTGCACATTTTATTGAAACAGAGCATTTATATAAATTAGAATGCCACATCAATTTAATTGGTATTTCCATGTCATTACAAATATGCCAGTCTTATAGTTATAACTAAAATGTTGGAATTTAAAATGCTGTGTTAAATCAAAATTTAGTTAACAGCAAGATATATGGAATCAGTGGATTCTTACCAAGCTTTGCAATAGGAATAAAAACGAATTATGTTCTCTCAATCAGAATGAACATTATTAGAAGTCTATATTTTATTAAAGACCTTTGAAAGTTTTAACACTCATTTAGATAGATCATTTTTCATTAACTGTACAAATCCTATTCCACACTGATTTGTGGATTCAACATATAATTTCAGTAAGATTATTTCCTACTGTCTGAAGTCTCTGGATACCTTGGACTCGGCACTGGTAATCATTCAGGTAGGACCAATTTTCCAGGCAAAATAGAAAAGTTGATGACTAGAGTTTACAGATGACATCACTTAGCTAAAGAAGGTACAGCTTGTAGATTAAGAATATGTGTGAGATTTCTGATTGGATTTTTAAATAAGTTTCTCACATCACAGTGTAATAGCCACTGGAATCTCCCACAAGAATAAAACGAGATAGTAACTGATCATTAAGATTTTAAATATCCTTTGCTTTGAAATTATGCAAAAAATTAATAATCTTATGAGCTGTACCTTATTGAAACTTTATTGGAAATTATTACCAAAAATGGAAATGCTTGGAATTTGAGATGGCTTTAATTCCTTAACAGATAAACAGTAACTAAATCAGTTTTGGATACTGTATGAGGATTATATTTCTATTAGCAATAAAGTATCTTCATTCATTTTATGAAACATTGATGGAAAGGATAAAATTATTTTAGGCTTTTCAATTTTTTATTTGAAATTCTGTCAAAACGGCAGTCTGTGCTACTGGTAAATGATTTATCCTCTTGACTCTTTGTCTGGTTACTGACACTTCTGTACCTGTCTAACTGATTGATCATTTAAATATAAGTATATCTGAGGTAGTTTAGGTTGTAGTTTTGAATTGGAGGAATTTACCCCATTTTGGAGCTATTTCCCTATGCCTCTTCCAGCTTTATAACTTATTGTCCGCATTTCCTAAACCAAAGTTATAAATTGTACCCACAGGTATGCCCTGACAACCATTACAAATCGTAGTCAACAAGGTGTTGTCTGGACATAGGTGCATTTCTGGTATTTTGTATGAGAGCGAAAGAGGTGTTAATTTAATGAACACATGGTTATGGTCCATATATGTTAGATAGAAAACCTGCCTCCATCACATAGCTACCTTTTTCAGTTAGCAAGGAATCTTTCATACACACACCCCACAGATAAGATAGCACAAAACACTGCGTTTGAAATATTAGTTGCGGTGAAAAGCCTTAAAAAAGATAGCCCAAAGAAATGGAGGGCTCTTTATTTCCACCTTGTTGCACCCCTTTATCCCAAAATCCACTTGCTTAGTTTTTGCAATGAAAAGGCAGCATTTACTTAGCCATTGTCAAGAAGATGGCATCACACATTTTAAAATCAACTGCCCTAATTTACGATGGATTTGTATTGCATTCTTGTTCTGAAATTATTAGATACCTATAACAGTCTTACTTAAAACTAACATGAAACCAAATTAAATTCTTATCAATATTTATATATTTTAAAAGTCATTTAAATGCCATTTCCTATAGTAATAAAGATGGCAAATATATTCTAGTGATCATAGGGTAACTGGAGTCTGTTACAAAATTGAGCACAGTTAACAAAAACCCCATAAACTTTCATGTATATTCTTTATTTTTAGTGTGATACAGGTATATTTATTTGGTTTAATCTGAGATTAATCAACACATACATTGCATACAAATGACTCTTGTTACTCATTTCAGTCATACAAAACATATATGAAGTATAAACTACTTAGAGCTGTAACTTGCTTCAATGGAAGCAAATTAACTTTATTCAAAAATATTAAAGAAAACATTTTAGAAAAACTGCATATAAGTTTAGAAACGTATAAACATTTTATATCAGTCAATATGACCATTACACCACTGAAATAACACTAAGTGCACTTTGTAAAATATAGAAGCTGTGAAATGTTTTATGTAGCAAAAATTGGTAAGTGAAAAAGCTTTCCACTACACATTACCAATTACCACATGAACAGTCACTGGCTGTATTAGTTAATAAACGCATTTAAGTTTCTGTTGAAGAGTCAAAAATAATGTTTATTGCACATATATTTAGGAAATAAAAGGAACTTTACATTAAGTAGTTATTTTAAACTTAGATCAGGAGTTTGTTACAGTCCTTATGATTTTACATGTTTAGTTATTACGATTTCAGAATATCGTACTCCTGATGCAGAAATAGTATTCCAGATAATAAATGTAAAGCGGGTTACTGCCAGGACAGACACTGATCCAGGTGGGAGTTTATCTGTGTGTCTGGGATGCGGGTTTTACACACTGGACAGGGATGTGCTGCTTCTACCACAGCAGCACCTGACTTCCCCGGGCTGAGCAACTGTTTCATGTCCACATTCACCCCACAGTTGTTCTCATTTTCTTTATTTTGTTTGACATTCTGTGCATATTTGGCTGACTGACTTTTGTTACCAACTTGTTTGGTTATTGAAGACATCTTGAGTTTTTTCCGCAGTGGTTTTATTTCAGAAGAATCATCTTCGCTATCGGACTGTACCACAACCATTGAGTTACTAGATTCAATCTTTCTCTTAGAGGCTTCTAGTTTGATACCATTGTTCAAGGCAAATGATCCAAAGATGCTTTCAGAAGCTTCAGCTAGTTTTTTTCTTTGAAGAGCAAGAAACGAACTTCCGTCTGAACTAGTGCCCAGTGTATGACCAAGCCCATTCCACACTGTGTGTTTGCTGGAATCCCCTGTTGTGTGGACCACCTCCCCAGTTTCTCCACTGGAAGAACCAGTATCATCACTCACATCCATTGTGTCCCAGATTGTCTGAATTCTTGCATTGCCAGTGGAAGACTTGTTGGACTTTGTATTTTCTGTTATTAGACCTTTATCTGATATGGTGTGAATATTCACCAAGCTACTCTGTGGTTTAGGAATCCACTTGTTGGAAGAATTGCCAGGTTTAGGTTTTGACGAGGCAGGCATCACTTCTAGATCATCAGAAAACCAGTCATCCAAACTTGTTGAACTGTCATTATCAATGTCAGTGAGCAGTTTCTTAACTTTATGTGCTTTATTTTTACCACTGTATTGATTTATATCACTAGCTTTGGATTTACTAGAGCCTGTTGAAAAGAATGAGCGAATGTCAACATTATTTGGGTTTGCATCATCTGAAAAAGAAAAGATGAGAAAAACCAAATTAATTCAGTCAAAGATGCATTCTGAGAGCTGCCATTATAAAATTTTAAATATCATACTGCCAAATCATACAATTACTTACAGGGCATTTTGTACAATATATTTCAAACTATAGTCTGCAATATATTTTTTATAAAATATAATTTTAAGTTAATTGCAATCTTACCATACAGTTTAAACAAAATCTATCTGCCATTATCTTCTAAAGCAGACACAATGTGTTTAGTGGGTATCAATAGTAATGCCAAACACAGTGTAACAAAATTGTGAAGCTTTCACATTCTGGTGGCAGGTTATGCAGAGCTGGTGATTAGATTATTCTTAATTAATAAATAATAAAAACATTATACAGGCTGCAGCTTTAAAACTACCAGTACTAAATCTGGAATATGTTTATTATAAAACAATTTTAAGTTCCAAGACAAGCATAACTGCACTTTTACTGTATTCATGAACTGTCACATTTGGCAATAATTTTAAACTGTATAAACATAGCAACTGCCATGTTGGACGAGTTTGAAATAAATTAACTTTATCAGCTAAATAAGACCCACACTTTTAACAAAAGAAACTGTACAAATGAGGCTAGTAGTAGGGCATAATTAATTATTTTATTTTATTTTTATTCTAGGCTACACAGCACCAATATTAATTAGGTGATAAATTTCTGTTAGCCTTACAAGAGCAACATGAGGCTACACAATACTGGAAACATACAAACCATTTGTGGTTTTGGTTGCATTTTTTACAGACGATTCACCCTTAGACTTTTTCTTTTGTCCGTATCCTTCTGGCTCCTTGACTTTGACATAAGTACCCCCACAGGAGCGCATATGTTCCCCCCACCAGGGGTCTCGAGGGGAAGGAGCTCGGTTCATGGATCTTTTCACGTAGCCAAAATATGGACGTCTTTGTTGACATGGACCATTACATCGCCACCAGTGCTGACGATAGCTGTCCACTTCATCGTTAAAGGTATGATACACCTGTTAAAATAGCAATTGGTGTCTCCTTTTGAATTTAATTTACAAAATTTCCAGCAATTTCAAATGTAAAGCTTAAAAAGAACATGATTTTTAAAAAATGAATTAAATACACCAATTTGTAATAATATCCTATAATCTTCATTAAAATTAATAGAATAAATCAATTATGAAAGCAACCACAACCTTGCATTAAACACTACTTCAAGTGTTTTATGCAGACGGGAGTTATTTTTGTTTGTTTTTTAAATTATGAATGTTTTTTATATTTAAATAAATATAAACTAAAATGCAATTAATGTTGAAAAACAATAAAAAAAATTCTTCTATGCCATCTAATTGTTACAACGAATAAAACAAATAAAAATGGCTAAAACAGATCGAATCCAGATCATCTTCAGTCATATTAAGCTCAAAATGAAGGTTATATGTATCCTAGGTTGTTCTGTTAACTTTCTCCACTGCATAATACAATTTGGCTTCATTTATATTTTAAAACCATCTATTTCCAAAGTTCAATTGTTTGTCAGTGATACGACCTAACATCTTGCTGACTAAGCAAATATAATCATCACAATTGAAAGTTATTTTATCGTGAAACAAATCAAACAATAACTTACTGTAATTTTGGTGCCACTTTCCTTATTAATTCTGTACATGTGTTTGTGAAATTCTGGTCCGTGCCCATCATGGTCCTAAAACACAGAAATCAGAAAACGATGAAATGCTCCATAGAATTTAATTTTATCAGCTACTGTATATATTATGTTAAGACTCAGTGAAGCTCAGTTTTACAAGCACTTGGCTAAAGTCTGAGATAAATCAGCATCAGTCACTAACAAATTATCTTAGACACTCTTACATATAAGGATGTGAAGATTTTCTATAATTTATTTTGTTTAATTTGACCAATTTGAATAACCAAATTAAGACTAAATATTTTATGCACTTTTAAAATTTATCGCTATATGTCTAATCACCACAAAAACAAATCTCAACATACAGATGGTAATTACTCTAACCTGAGCTTGCCTTGATTAATGAGAGTAAAGTTTTCAACAGGAGGAAGATCTGATTTTAGAATAAATAAATGTGTGTTTTTTGTGTGTTTTTTAGCATATTAAAATATCCATCTTAACATGGGTATCGCAATGCATTCTAACAGTCTGTCATATTTTCGTGAAATACAATGTTACCAAGAGTACGAAAGATAGATTTGGTAAACAAACTGTGGTGGAATCATTTGGTTTGATATTGATCTAATACTGATCTTTTTTAAGCAATCTCAGTTTTATGCTAAAATGTAAACCTTAAATAATGTCTGATAAATTTTGCACAACTCATTAGATAATTCTTACTTTATTGTTATCTGTCACAAATAGATAGGCGTGGATCATTTCATGCTGAAAAAAAAAAAATTAATAATATATATATATCAGTGAAGTTTGACTATTGCATTAAAAAAAAAAAAAAACATAGGAAGATTACTTAATGGATAGTGAAAAGGCTTAATAAGTATTATTCGACAAAAATCCACGAACATTTTACCATTTACACAGTGTACTAACAAACTGCAGTATAACCAGAAATTAATATATTATTTAAAGACTCTTATTACTGAACTAAAACTCTTAAAACATATCACATGCAGACTGACAGGTGACAAACCATAGGATTTTTAAATATTTTTTAATTTATACTTAATGGTATTCACCAACAATGTTTCTACAAGATCTTTCCTGGGACGTAGACGAAGCAATGGCAAGCTCAGTCTAACTGAACACAGCCCTCCTCTACCTTCATAGCAGCACAGACCAGCACACCTATAGACAGTAATATGAACAAAATTAAAGCACTTAACACATTTTATTTAGTTACAGTATTCAGCACCCTGCTCCAATAAGTGCCCCCCCCAGGAGTCA
>JAUTBW010112815.1:0-15234 GCA_032361425.1 Peltospira smaragdina | reverse complement strand
ATGATGTAGGGTGGAGTCTGGCAGGCCTGTTGAATTAGCAGTCATGAGCTGTGTCAGTGGAGCGCTGTAATGTATGGCATGACAGGAAATGCAGGTGAACCCACACGAGTAGTGTATGTCAGGTTAACATGTACATGGCTCAGGTGCACGAGAAACATTTGTACTGGCCACAGTGGCTAGCATAATGTTGTGTGTCTTGTCATAGTGGCTAGTGTCACAGTGCGTTGTCCTTGTCACAGTGGTTTGCATTATAATGTATTTCTTGTCACAAAGGCTAATATCACGTGATGTGTCTTGTCTATCTCTTCCAGCAGCGCCAGATGCAGTGCCTTGCATCATTGCATGTCATGCCTGGCACATATGTGCCATACTTGTCACAGTGCCTAGTGTCATATGGTGTGATGCTTAACACTTTGACTACAGGCTGTACTTAATGACATGTACAAAAATCTACTTCTTTTGATAATCAAGACTGCAATTACATTTCATAGAAAAAGAACCCAAGGCTCCTAAATAGCCTGGTGGTGAATGTGCCTGCCTAACAGTCAGTCTAAGTGATCCCTGGCAGGTAGCCACTAGCAATTTGTTCAAATATTTGTTTTCCATTAAATGTAAGCATTAAAAAAAATGTATTGAGTACATCATTCAATAAAAAAAAGAAAAAAAAAAGATCCCCTAACATCCATCCATCCATGTATTTGTCCCTCCATTTCTTCAGCTATATTCCTAGCCATCCATACATCCTTTCCTTCATTTGTCCATCCTTCCATTCATCGATCAATCATCCAGTATTCTATTAATGATTTCAAGTAATTCATCTACATTGTTATAACATAATTATGTTACACCATAACCATAAGTGCAAAATTCTACATTAATGTTATCTCTTACTTTTCCAGGGATTGAAGATGTGGCTGATGTCGAGTTGCGACGTCCAGCAGCCAATGACGTGACAGCCGGGTCAGATGTGACACTGAGATGTGAGATCACCGGAAACCCAGAACCCTCCATATTGTGGTACCACAACAAATTCAGGTACAGTACTATATAGATGTCTAGGGGGAGGGGATAAGTGGAAGGTGCAAGGTGTGGGATGGTAGGGTGAGGTGTAGATGTAGAGTTGACACTGAGATGTGAGATCACCGGAAACCCTGAACTCGCCATTCTGTGGTATCACAACAAGTTCAGGTACAGTGCTATATAAAGTTCGGGGGTGGGGGGGAAAATGCTGGGTGTGGGGTGGTAGGGGGAGGTGTGGATGTAGGTGTGACACCGAGATTGAGATCACCAGAAACCCTGAACCCTCCAATCTGTGGTACCACATCAGGTTCAGGTACAGTACTATATAGATGTCCAGGGGAGAGGGGAAATGAAAGGTGCTTAGTTTGAGATGGTAGGGTGATGTGTAGGTGTAGGTGCGACACTGAGATGTGAAATCACTGGTAACCCAGAACTCTCCATACTGTGGTATCACAAGTTCAGGTACTGTTCTGTACACATCTCAGGGGGGTGGGAGGATAGGATGTGAATGCGACACTAAGATTTGAGATGCTTGCAATAATGTCAGTAGTTACGGAAATTTACAGTCCATGTTTAAAATTCACTGTAATTTTGTCAATATTTGGTAGTCCAAGTTTGAGTGACTGGCCATAGACATCAGGCCACTCTATTCTAGAAACACTGCATTAACTCCTTTATTCAAGAGGGATATAAATTAAGTACCAGCACCTATCTGTAAACAAATGGTTATGCCGTTTATGAGCATACTAGAATGTACATGTATGTTTATTATGTTAACACCTTGTAAATGTTTGTTGATTATCGTGAAGACCATCATGAAGACGTTGTTAATTTATGCCATTCAACTTAACCCTGAGTTAAGTGCTCTTGTGGCAGTCAGTGCGGTGCTTGACTGTGATAGGCCAGCCCTCAACATTGTCATCTTCATATCATAACACCATTTGTCACACCAAGACACAGTCAGAAATATGTTATCACCTTGGTGTCATTGGCGGGAAGTAGAGGAGTAGAGGAGACAGGTTCTGTGTTTTTCAGGAGAGGATTGTGATAGCTGTGTGATCAGTCTGTTAGTGGATATAAGCAGTGAGAAAGATGGAAGTGTTTTTGAGGACACACTCAACACATTTTATCTAGGGTATATGGCAGCAGAATATATGATTATGGTCATTATGATAGAAAGGAAATAAGCTGCCACCATTCTTTCTGATTAGTAACAAGGCATGTTTTATGTGCACCTCCCCTATAGACAGGACATCACATACCATGGCTTTTGATACACCAGTTGTGAACCACTGGCTGCAATAAGACGGAGCCCAATGGGTCATTCAGGTGGGATAAAGCAAATGCTCTTCCTCTGAGCCACATACCATTCCAATGAACAGTGAATGCAGAATTCATATTCTAAATGATTGTTATTCTATTAATGGAAGGAAGGAAATGTTTTTTTAATGATGCACTCAACACACTGGTGTACAGTTATATGGCATCAGGTATATGGTTAAGAACCATGTAGATGGTTAGAGAGGAAACCCGCTGCCGCCACATGTTATTAGTGGAGGTAAACACTGGTGGTTAAGCACTTCTGGTATTCCAAGAAAATATATAATTGAGGTTTTTCATGACACAGAAAATACTGTAATTGTTTTGTTACAAACTATTGTGATATTAGCTGTTAAAAACCATGGCATGAAGAACAAAGTTATTTATAAAAAGCAATCAGATAGTAGATTTTTGCTAATTTTGTTGGGTTTGTATCCTGGTACCAGAGTGAGTTTCTGTGGACTCAGTGGGTAGGTGTAAGTTAGTATAAGAACTTGAAATTGGCCAAATTTGCATATATGGATATATTCACAGTTCACTGAATTATAAATATATCTGCTAAGTGTTGTGAAATGAAGTAAATACATGATAGCTATATGACAGGTCTGCATTAGTGCATGTAAACCGTAAATGTCAATTGATGTTCTTATTTATAAAGAGTCCTGAGAAAACGTATGGTTATTGCATGGTTAACTGCAAAACAGTAAATGCTAAATGTGCATTTTAATCTATACAGGATGATGTATAGTCAAGTGATGAATTTTCAGTGTTGAAGGTATCAGTTGTTAACCAATCTATTAGTGGATATGAACTAGAAATAGAATGATTATTAACTGCATGTTCTGTATCAGATAGTCCTGGTTTGCTTGTTTGCAGAAATGATCTTTGGTCCCAAAGGGTCTTACTGGCGCATTCTAAATTATACATTTATATTTCACAATATCCATGTATCTAATACCACAGAACAAACTATTACCTTATAAAATATACACTGTCCCCACTATAAAAGACATCATGGCAAAATAAAGACTTGAAGACATTTTAGAAATGCACAAGTTTTGTTGCTGATGAGGATTGTTCCTATAACCCTTTGCTTAGCTCTAGCAGAGGAAACTATACTTTCTTCTTCACACCAGCAGAAAATAAAACATTTTAAAAACTACTGAGTCTGGCATGAGGTGCACATGTGTAGAAAACACGTCATTAAAATGTGGACTGTTCGTGCAGAATATTTTTTTCTATACATGTTACAGGAAAATCACCCTAATTAAATATATATTTTCTCAAATACCACCCATTGCAACCAATCACAAAGATATCTTAGAGGGTCTTTCTTGAATTTATGGCCATTTTTGCATTATACTTTAAATAAATCTAAATGACAAATAATTATATACTGTTATATCAGATTCTGTTTATTTAGTATGGTTTTGTTTTTTTATCTAATACTTCTGTACAAATATAATTATTTGTGTATGTGTGGGGGGTTCACAACAAGTATTTTTAATATTGAAAATATCACACTGAGTGTTAGTTAATTGGTATGTGTCTCAGCAAAGCCATGACAAATACCAATTACTGGCATGTTGTTGGTATTTTTATATTAAAAAACACAAGTAGTGTATTAATATTAAATTTATCCTATAACACCCTATGGCACTTGTAACATATCATTTTATATTGTATATCAAGTAAAAAAGCAGCATATGTGTTTTATATGACATTGTTATTGGGAAAAAGACAGTAAGACATCACATGTTTTACTGAATCTTATCGACACGTTGTGCCAAGATGAACATGTCATGTTTTCTGTAACCAACAAACAAACTATCAGAACACTAATGTGATACCAGGTACATAAAAAAAATATCACTTGGGTTTATCAGGTGGGTATCAGGTTATAGGTTAAATATATACCATAACATTTTTGTACCAGATTTATTTACTGGTACATTGGCTATTTAAGACTATAATGTGATAATGTGAAGAATAAAGCTATTTGTAAGGAACAATCAGATTGTAGATTTTTGCTAATGATAGTATAAAACCCTGAAATTGGCCAAATTTGCGCATGTGTAGGGTGTTTCCTTAGATCACTGATAATACACTGGATGTCTAAGATCATATAATTTTTTTGGGTCAGTATTGTGCATAAATGTTAGGTGTGTTGTTTTTTGTGTGGTTGGTGGGTGTGTGTTTTTTTTAAAAAATAATTACAATTCTTTATCACACTACCATTTTTAAGGTTATTTCTTAGGAGCCTGAGCTATCTGATCAGAGAAGTTGGTTAGTAGTTAGTACTATCCTTGCTGGATGTTAAAGAAAAGATAGTGTAGTGGCATTAAACCTATGCATTGAGTCCAGTAAGTCCTTAAAAATCCACTCTGGTCTGAATGTTAGCCATTAGTGGGATTTGAACCCAATACAGCTTTCTTAGATTGCCTAGCCACTACCCCATGGATGTTGGTTCCTGTAAGTCTGGCATATTGTCTGTAGTATGTAGCTGCTTACGGGCCTGTTGAAAGGGCATACACTTAGATTAATATATATACGTGTTATGTTGCTAGAGCAGTGTAACACAATCCACTGATACAATTACTGTTTGAATGTTGGACAGCACTGAACATAAATGAATGGTTCTGTCCTATCCCAAAAAGTCTCATCTAAGCTGTCGGTCTAAGCTGTCAGTCTGAAAAATAAGGCTGGTAGGTGCTGGATTCATATTCTGGTACCGACTCCCATCCAGAATGAGTTTTTAATGACTCAGTGGGTAAGTGTCAGGCCACTACACCGTCCTCTTTCTCACTAACCAGTAACACAGTTACTACTATCTACTAACCTGGACAGACAGCTCAGGCTCCTGAGGTGTGTGGCCAGGATAGGCATGCACTATAAAGGCTTGCTCTGAATGTGCACTTAAAACAATTGTATCTACCCATGCCATTCAGAGAAGATAATGGCAAAGTAATTGTTTTAGTAAACTCCCTAGATCTTTTCCTAGATGTAAATAAGTTTGTGTGCCTACCTATGATACCCTTGTAGTTTCTTGGTGTTTTTAATGCTGATAAAATTGTTCATTGAAAAGTTTTGAGTGCATCATTAATTAAATAAGTAAATAAGTAAATAAATAAATGAATAAATAAATAAATAAATAAATAAATAAATAAATAAATAAATAAATAAATACATGAATAAATAAATAAATAAATACATGAATAAAATTAATTTTAAAATGCATAAAAGAAAGTATAAATGAATGCATGAAATATTATTACTGACTACTATATTATAATTACTATTGTTATTAATGTTTTATTTTCCTCCAGTTTTGCTCAAATCCAACCACAAAGAAAGTTATTTTCATTTTAATTATTTTCAGAAAATAACCTTCTCTCAACTTACTGAACAAAAATAGCTGACCTAATTGTGTGACAGTCACGAAAATTCCCCAAATATTTGAAATAATGGTAAAATAATGTGCTTGAATCTAGATTTCTGAAATGCATTTCCTGCCAGGCTGCTGATGAGGGTTGATCCCATGACCTCTCACATAGCTCAGGTGTCTGCTGCACTGCCTACATCTCACCTGCAGGAGATAAAAGTGTTGAAGCTCGCTAACTGGCTTTGGCACGAAGCACATGGAGGATCGTGATCACATAAATAATTTCTGAGCATGTTCGTTGGCTTTAGTTCGTGTGAGTCAATTTGCAGTTTCAGCTCATTCTTGTAGTCCTCTTGAAGAGTATTTCCTTGATGTAGAAACTAACTTGATGCAGAGTACTTGCTTGGTGGTGGTCAGTTTGAAACCAAATCATTACCAGTGGGCTTTTTGGGGATATTTTTCATAACCTTGTACTGAATTCTTAATACAAATGTGCTGAGTGATTTATGCATTTTAAAAATCTTGCTACTCCCTATGTTTTATAAGCACAGATGTATAGCTATTTAAAGAGGGTATATCCTTGTTATATGCCAGAGTCCCAGTGCAAGAGGGAGGTTGGTAATGTATAAGCTATATGGTAGTCATGTCATGACCAGTGACCTTGTGAATACCCCTGACCATGGTATTTATGTAGTAGTAACCATTGGCCATCTACTAACCACTGGCACTCACCATATTGAGCATGCCATTGGAATTGGTTATGTTAAGCCTACCACAGATTATTTTAGGGCAACCATTTGCATTATGTTGTGTTGACCACTGACCATAGCTATGTTGAGGTGACCAGTGATCATGTTGGGTTGACCACTGACTGTTGAAGTAACCACAAGCCATGTTGAGATGATCACTGGCCATGTTGAAGTATGTTGAGGTGACCACTGACCATGTTGGGGGGTGGCCACTGACCATATTGAGGTGACCACTGGCCATGACTGTTGAGGTGACTACAGAACATGCTGAGGTGACCACTGGCCATGACTATGTTGAGGTGACTTCACACCATGCTGAGGTGACCACTGGCCATGACTATGTTGAGGTAACTACACGCCATGCTGAGGTGACCACTGGCCATGACTATGTTGAGGTGACTACACACCATGCTGAGGTGACCACTTGTCATTACTATTGATGTGACCACTAGCCATGGCTATGTTGAGGTGACTACTGGCTATGTTGAGGTGACCACTGGCCATGTTCAGGTGACCACTAGCCATGTTGAGGTGACCACTGGCACAAGTGACATGACCATTGGCTATGTTGAGATGGCCACTAAGCATGTTGAGCTTGCCACTGACCATTTTGCAAAAGTAAACTGACCACTGGCCATTTTGAGTTGACCACCAACTATGATCAATTGGCATGTTACACCAATCATGTTCCACTGACCACAACCACACTGAGTTAACCACTGGCCATGTTATATTGGCCATTACTGGTGCACTTCCCCTGACATGACATTAATAAGAACTGGGCTGCCTTTCACCAACATTCCCCAGCACTTTGTCTTCACATTGTTGTGCCATTTGCCTGCCTCCTGACTGCTGACAGCCTGAAAAGCCAACGCCACTGCAATCCATTAGTACTGCAGCAGCCCAACACATTTCTCTGTGCTAGCTAGCTACCCATAGCAGGGTCCGTGTTAGATTAGAGGCTTGGCAGGATTTGCCAACACATCCATTAGTTGCTGGTTTCCTAGATGGGCTCCTAATCTGACAGGATTTACCCCACTTGTGTTATTGTATACAAAATTGTTTGACATGCCATGTTTCATAATCTTTTAAAAGGCCAAGGCCACTAATTATCAATTTTGAAAGTAGTTTTTTTAAATCTAGAATTTCAGCATATTTATTTTGTTAATTGATATAGTGTGCTGTTTTAACAAATGACATAAATTTATGATATTTATATATATGATTAAAAATGTTACTGATATTTTTTGCCCCACCTAGATGAATTATTATGTCTAGAGATTTACACATAAGCAAAATGATCAATCATATGCACACACAACACGGAATAAATAATTGGTGAAAAGCCAGAAAGTTTAATTTGAAATATAGGTAATGTCATAATACATTAATAGGAAATAAACTTTAAAACTCCTACCCATTTCTCCCTACCCCCTCCCAAAATCTAAATACTGCTAACTAAATAAAAATTACAAAAGCATTAAATACAAAAGTGAATAGGAAAAAAAACCCTGCCATGTTCTAGGATATATTAAATTCTTTAAAAGAAAGAAAAAAAGAGAATAAAAACAAAAACAAAGAAACCATGTTTAAACAACATTTGTCATGTGCTTCACAAGATATATGTAAGTAATTAACATGCAATAATTTTTTTTTAAAACCTGCTTTATGTCTTTAAAAATGATCAAAAGAAAAACATTTTCAACACTTGGTTTAGAAAAACAAAACCAACAAATCAAGGAAAGTAATCTTGTTTAAATTAATTCCTAACCTCCTGGATCACACACAGAGCGGAAATTAGTTGTAAACAGATAGTTTTTCCAAGGAAACTAATTTCAGGTTTCTCGGTGAGTGCTGTTGCTAATTCATTAATGGAAAGGTGGATAGTTTTAAACACAAATAACAAGATTTATTTGCATTGTAACTTGAAACACCTTGTATATAGTGTTTGATATTGCCTGTACACTGCCTGAGATTGTTTAAAATAGCCTTTAAAGAGTTTCATTTAAACTAGCCTTCATTTAAAAAGTCTCATATATACAGTCAGACCTCATTCAAACGACTCATTACAATGACATTTATACCATCTAACTAATTCTGTGAAAACAAACATACATAACATTAATCTTATGCATTATAATGAAATTTGTTACAATAGCATACTTGATATAATGACAGACTTATCATGGAACAAACATGGTCGTTGTACTGAGGTTTGGCTGTATATATATCTTATATTTGTGAATTGGCTGAGTGAAATTTCTATTTGAGGTGAATTCTGGACCATGGGTGTTAATTGTAATATGCGTGAATCTTATGAGTAAGCACAAAACTAATTAAAAACAGCTGTTTGATGTACATGGTAGATTGTACTTAGTTATATTCAAAAGCAGGACAAAATTAAATTATTTATTAGCCTACTTCAAAAAATGGGATTATAAGAAGAATGTTTTATTTAATGGTTCACTAAACACATTTTGTCTATGGTTGTACGTCTTCAGACTATGGTTGAGGAAAATTATGATAGTGTAGTCCAGAGTCGGAATTTTATTTTAGTATGATTAGCTAAAGCATTCGTTATCCTGTGTCCAAATTAAGAAATTAAGAAACTAACCAATTGAATGACTGACTGGATGTTTCATTAACAGGGAAAGCTCAGTCATTGTTTTCAGTCCTTTTCAACCTGTTGTAGTTTCACTACAATTTCATTAGCATTCTTCCACCTTGTTTTGTCACACAGTCTTTATTATAAACTTCTACCTATTAGCTTATATTTGTTTCAAGAATGTGACAAATATGTATCCTGTAAATGTATGATTGAATTGAGTTTATTTACTATAAACACAATACCTATATTTAATGTGTGAATGATTTTTTCCATATGGCAAAATGCTTTCACATGAGCAAACAACACAGAACATATACAGTGACCAGCACAATGGGTGTAGCATGGACTGACCATGTAAGTAAATGGATGACCAAACAGCTCATGTTGACATTGTAAACATCCAAGATAAAAGATCGTTATTTCTCTCATTTCATGCAATACCTTCCAGGTTTTTTTACCTTTCCAGATAATAAAAGAAAAATACTGGATATGTTTCAGTTAAAATTGGTATCTTTAAATTTTTGTTTTAAAAAAAGTTGAAAGCAATTGTTATTCATCAGCACACCCAGGTGAAGTTTTAGAGACAAGTTAATTTCCTGATATAGCTATATGTATTATTAAAACGTGTCATTTACCCAAAAAAATTAAAATACATATAATGGTAAAATAACAATAATTTAATGAATAAATGAAGGAAAGATCATTGATTGATTGTATGTGATGTACTTATCATTCCCTTTATTTCCTGTCTATGCGATGGTGCATATAAAAGACCCTTTGCTGCTGATTGAAAAGAGTAGCCTATGTGGCAGCAGCAGGTTTCCTTCCTTACTATCAAAATGGTCCTTTATCATATGTCTGACGGCATATAACCATATACCAATGTGTTGAATGTGTTGTTAAATAAACACTTCCTTCCTTCCTTCCCTTTATTTCTTTATGGTTCTTAACCATAATGCCATATAATAATTGATATAATGTGTTGAGTGTGTCATTAAATAACACTTTTCTGTCTTTCCCTCATTTTCTTTGTAATGAAAACCACATTCTCAGAAGCTGTAGAATTGGTTAATGTATTATCTCATTCTGATCTGGATGGTGTGTCACAGAGAATAGGTGGGACACAAGCAGAGAGAGATACCACAAGGTGTTTGGCATTCACATTTTACTTCCCAGCCCCCATGTGACATGGCCTCCTCAGAAGCCTTTGATCTGGAAGGTCTTCACAGTAGAAACATTTATTGCATGCACATTGTTGTTCTGGTAATAAACGATGTTGTTAAGTGTGCTGATGATGTGAATGTAATTTATTTGTTGCTTGGGCTTTGTCAAGTGTAGACCTTGTGATATGTATTTGGTGTATTGTGCAGTAGTTTTGTCTGTCTGTCTTTCTGTCTCTCTGTCAGACAGTCTATTTGTTTCAATTTATCTGTGTTCAGTAATAGACTTGTTGGAGAGGCTATACACATTTTTACCAGTAACTACTTCACTTGTCTATATTCAATTATGGTCTAGAGATTATTAATTTTAACTGTTTTGTATTCAATAATGGCTTAAACTTGTTGGAGATGCTGTCTATCTCTAATATTATAACATATCTGTATTCAGTAATAATGTAGGTCGCTGTAGGTTTTTGAACAGACTATGTACTATTTTAACTTGTCTGTCTGTCTGGGTGTCTATATTAACAGTCTTTTTTATTTTACATATCCATCTTATCTATTTTATCTACCATATCAATCTGTCCTATGTTATCTATCCTTTCCTATCCGTGTGTCTGTTTATATTAACATGACTGTATTCAGTAATGGTTTAGACTCTTTGGTAAAGCTAACTCATTTCTTAGACAAGTGGAACTGAACGTACTTAGTTCAGTGGTATTGTACATCACATGCACATAAAACTAGCCTAAATAATTATATTAAGAAAGACCTATTGGACCATTTCTCACTCCAGCCAGTGCTCCATGACTGATATATCAAAGGCTGTGGTATTTGCTATCCTGTCTATGGAATAGTGCATATAAAAGACCCCATGCTGCTAATAGAAAGAGTAGCCTATGTGGCAGCAGCAGATTTTCTCTTTAACTATCTAGATGGTCCTTAACCATATGCCTGACACCATATAACCGTACACCAATGTGTTGAGTGTGTCGTTAAATAAACACTTCCTTCCTTCCTTCTATTTAGAAAGCTACCATTATACAGTTCCTTCACAGCCCCTTTAATAAATGCCTAATCATTTTTATCACTCTCTATCTCTCTTAACTGAATCTTAAGAACTGACCTTTACTGAGTGATTTAATTTGTTTTTATTTTTACCAAAGTAAATTGTCACAAAAATGTTGCTGATAAACGGAAATGGATTTTTTGCTGATTATTGGCTAATGTTGAGATTTTCTGGCAGAGTGGAAGTGA
Organism: Peltospira smaragdina; assembly: GCA_032361425.1. NCBI lineage: Eukaryota > Metazoa > Mollusca > Gastropoda > Neomphalida > Peltospiridae > Peltospira > Peltospira smaragdina. Next base: position 3,738 of record JAUTBW010112815.1, on the reverse strand, counting down.
ACCGCAGTGCTGTATTGCCGACAGACTATCAGATAAAAGTGGCCAGCAGCAGGAATCCACAGATTTGTTGGTGTTCCAAGCAGAAACCTCCCAAACAATTTGATACCATCCGTTAGTTAATCTCTTATCGCTTGTTGGGCCTTGTTTATGGCAGAAAAAGTCATGTTGTGTTTATATAAAGTTTTGAGATTGCAGAAAATATATTACTCAAGTTACACACATTCATGTAACAGTCCTGGCTGTGGGATAGTAAACCAGCATGTTGCAGGTTTGACGGTGTGTAGCAATTAGGATCTGAGATACAAAAAAATATTTTATCAAAAGTAACTGAACACCATCAGATTACTTTTTGTTGGCTTTTCTGGGTTAATCACATCTGACACGAAGCCATTAAACGTCTTTGGTGGGGATAGTTGAAATAGTGTGGCCATCATATTTGTAAATTAAAACCAGTTTGGTTGCATGTTTTATGTTTGTTGTCACATTGTTGTAAATGGATTCAGCACCTGAGTTAGCACCTCTGTTGGTTTTTGCTGTGTGTTTTTCTGTAATTGGCTTTACCATAATTGACTGGTTTCCTGTTAGGGACCTATAAATGATGGAAGTAATAGTCTGCAGGTGGTAAAAACATTCGTGCAGAATTACATTTAACTGTTCAGTTGAATGCACATGTAGTTTTGTTTTATTTTATTTCTAGGTTTTATAGACATGCCTGTTTTGATTGTTACAAGTGATTTGGCAGATTAATGCCTGTATTTCATACAGCATGGGAGCGAGATGTAGCTCAGTGGCAGAACATTAACATGTGGTGTGTTTGTCAGATTGTTCCCACTTGGAAGACCCACAGAGTTATTTTTCATTTAGCTGTGATCTGCTGTCCTGTTTGTGATGGTGCATGTTTGTAAAAACGTATGAAGAGGCCTTGATCTAAGATATTAAAAATATATATATGCTTGGCCTATCACAGTCCAAATTTAAAATTGGAAATATTATTTAAACCAATATGGTACATATGAAAGATCTTTTGCAGCTAATAAAGAGTAGCACATACGTGACAAAAGGTTTTATTTCTTGCTCTCATAATGATACCATATAAACCATAATTGATATGTGTTCAGTACATTGTGATAATAAAACATCTTCATCTAGATATAATACTTACAGCATATGTATGTACAGCTTAGCCCGGTGGTGTGAGCTATTGACCAATATCTGGTTGGTATCAGATTAACTGTCACAACTATTTCCACACAATAAAATGTGTTGGGTGTGTCATTAAATGAAACATTTCCTTCAGTTCCTATTAGCAGCAGGTCATGTTTGCCATACTGATCTCTAATTGCTAGCTATTTGTACCTTTCTCCATTATAGCATTCTATTTTTGTCTACTTTAACTTATCTTTGAGGATTTAGATCCTTCAGCAATCTAGTAATCGGAGCCTCTGTAATCAACCTGTTGTAAACGTGGCCTTGGTCAGTCTGAACACAGTGAGTCTTCATCAAACTCCAGAGTGAAGAGGCAACTGTTAAATAAATAGGGAAAAAATTAATTTGTTTTCTGATGCCAAGATCGAGTTCTAATTGGAAGATTGGTGCAATTAGAACAAGAGCTGGACCAAAAGCCTGTTTGAAGTGTGGCTAATTTGATTTTCAAATGGGTTTAGATAAAATAAATGTTTAAGATTTTGTTTTTATAATTATTGGTAAATGAAATAGCATAATGAAATGTATTTCCAACACATGAAAAGTTTGTCCAAAGCCGTGTTTGAAGTATGGATAATTTTATTTGCAAATATATAATTAGAATCAATTTGATTTTCAATATTTTTATTTTTTTATTTTTCAAAACAAAATAGAACAGAAACATAATTAAATGGCTTTCTAACATACTGTATACAAAAAAACAGTGATAAAAGTAAACTGCATTTGAAATGGTTGTTTAAGAATATATTTTTTAATTAAAAGTTTAATGATAAATTCATCGTGTTTTTATTAAGTTTACAAATAACCTAGTAGGCTCAACAACAGACATGGCTTCTACACACATCAACAAGTAGGCTTAACAACAGGCCATAGCTTGGAAATGAAATGTTTTATTTAACACCACTCTAACACATTATTTACAGTATTGGGCATCAGATAAATAATTAAGGATGACTCAGATAACAAGGGAAACCTGCTGCCATCACTTCGTGGGATAATAGCTCTTTCCAATTGAAGAGCTGAAATAGACACATAATGCAGTCACATAATGCCGAAAATGTTAGCTCCCTTGTCAAACGAACTCTTGTGTTGTCTTATGTGCAACCACATTGTTGAAAATGTGTGTCCATTATCTGTATACTGAGACCATTATCACATAGTTAAAGCGGCACTGAGCATTCTTAATAAAAATCTTAACATACCACCAAAAGCTAAAAAATATTATATATTTGGTAACTATAGACGAACACGATTTGATATTGAAATTATATCTCGATGTGACTTATTTGAATATATAAATGACTTTGATGCATTTTAATTATTTAAAAAAATTCTCTACGGGTTGTCGTTTGCGAAAAATACAGTCACTGCTTGAGAAACAAATTAATTAACTGAGAGTTAATTAATATGTAAACATATTTAATGTAAATTAATAATTTTTATTGTAAATTAATATCTTCTTCACTGGCCTATAACTCGCTATCAAGCACATACTTGGTGCCCGATAATAAAAAGCACCAACTCAAAATTGTATGTTGTTACCACAAAGGGACAAATGTATCGACCGGTTGCATTCAATATTCACATGTAGCAGTAGTAATAGTGATGATGATGATAATAATAATAATAGTAATAATAATAATAATAATAATAATAATAATAATAATAATAATAATAATAATAATAATAATAAATAGAGGATGCATCACAAGTGTTTTTTTAATATGGAAAATATCAACCGAGTGTTAGTTAATCGGTATTTGTCGAGGCTTTGGTATTTTACATATTAAAAAACACAAGTAGCGAATTCTATATTACTTGCAATGCCACATTTTAAATTAATTGTTTGGTATGCCAAGTCAAATTGAACTGTCAACTGGCGAAAAACACAGTCTGACATCATGATTTTAACTGATTCTTACTAACATGTTACGTTAAGCTGTACACATCGTGTACAACTCATTATCAGTTTACTGATTTGCATTCGATTATCACGCGGTTTGATATATAAAAATATCACATGGGTTTTTGACATGAATATCATGGGGAAGTTATATGATAAATATTCAGTTCATACTTTATCAAGCAGCATTTTATAAGTAATTGTTGTCACTGACATCTAGTCAGTTAGTAACACGATGTCGTTAGAGCACGTTTAGAAATTGTGGTTGCATTGATTGTCCGATTACAGTTTCCACATGCAATGAATTAAGAAAACATGTAATTAAATAATGTGGAATTTTAATATATGGTCTGGAACTGTCCTTTAATACACCGGAAAACAATGACCATTTTGATAGCTAGTGTAAGCAATATAAGGAACTGTGTATGGCACTTTGAGATAATTGTCTTCGATGGCGTAGTGGTCTAAGCTGTCGGTCTGAAAAACAAGGCTGGTAGGTGCTGGGTTCCTATTCCGGTACTGGCTCCGACCCAGAGCGAGTTTTTGTAGACACAATCTGTAGGTGTAAGGCCACTACACCCTCTCTTCTTTCACTAACCCTCTAACACGGGTGCTACTAACTACTAACCACC
>JAUTBW010112704.1:0-15239 GCA_032361425.1 Peltospira smaragdina | reverse complement strand
TAGTAGTAGTAGTAGTAGTAGTAGTAGTAGTAGTAGTAGTAGTAGTAGTAGTGGTAGTAGTAGTAGTAGTGGTAGTAATAGTAGTAGTAGTAGTAGTAGTAGTAGTAGTAGTAATAGTAGTAATAGTAGTAGTAGTAATACAAATAATACAAATACTATAATTTAACAACAAACTCAACACATTTTATATTAACAGTTATATCAGCAGCAGAAATATTAAAATAAAAAATTCACAGTGGTTGACCTGTGATGAGTCTGCAATCAGTCCCTGCCTGTGGACTCGTTAGAGATTTATTTCACTTTGACTGAAATGATTTGTTTTCATTATATTATCAGTCGTACATTGATAGAAATCTACCAGTGGACTGGACTCATCTTTGGTATACTGCTATATAACGAACAAAAGAAATCAATTTTCTATTTCGGGGACAAATTGAGTGTACCCTGTCAATGAGTCTATTATGGAGTGGACACTAAGGCCTATATTTATAAAGCCATTTCAAGTAAAACATGTTTTATCTCATGTGTTCTAACTTAAAAAAACACATTTTAAATCAATATTACAATCAATATTTTAAGGTAAAACACTTTTTCAGTTAACATTCTGTCTTAATGAGTTTAGATGTTATTAATTTAGACATGCCAAGTTGATTAAGTAAACAATGTTTTAAGTAACAAAACATGTTTTATCATTAAACCACCTTTATAAATATGGGCCTAGGTGTTGTTTTCTAATTGAAATGTTTCCAACACAGATACAACTGTTAATTACACTGTGTTGGTAAATAACGAAAGTTCATAAAAAAAATCTGTTTCCTGTTCTCCATTTGAGTGTGTTATTAAATAATTTATTATTATTATTCCTATTAAAAAAAAAATACATTGTCAATTTTATCATGTTTTAACAGTGTCTACTAAAAATATACAAGCACTACAGTACCTGAATTACACTTGTTAGCCTTTGCTATCAAGGGATATTATTAAACGCTAAATACGTGAAAAAACATGTACTAAGTTAGATTGTTTGTGTGTGACCTAGATAGTGATAATAGCATAATGAGTCTGGTGTGGAGCGTGTCAGTTAGTCATAACATGAATGGATAATCTTTTCTAAATGTTTAAATAATAAAAATATTCTTGACATAGTAACTTTAATTCTGTTTCTAGTTCTTCAGTTGAGTGTGACATTAAATGCTTTTTTAAATCTTTAAAATTCTGTTTCCATTTGTGTAGTTAAGTGCATCATAATTTTTATATTTTTTTAAAATTCTGTTTCTAGTTTTTCAGTTGGGTGTGTCATTAAATGCTTTTTTTAAATCTTTAAAATGATGTTTCCAGTTCTCCAGGCTGTACACGAACAAGCTATGTCATGGTTCGCGCCCGCCCCCTGTCATCCCCCTCAAGAAGGAGCATGTGTTTCTGGAGGCTCGGCCCCAGTACTTCGCGGACACCCGCCGGGACCCCTGGGAAAACCTGGACACGGCGGGGCTGTGGTCAACGCCGACATTGAAACACGTGCTGGGAGAGGACCACTGCTGGCGCGCACTGCAGCTCACACTGGCGGTGTACGAAGGTGAGGTCACAGTCATGTACTTCTGTGAGCATCTCGGGTCAAACAGTCACCCATGCATCTCGGGTCAAACAGTCACCCATGCATCTCGGGTCAAACAGTCACCCATGCATCTCAGGTCAAACAGTCACCCATGCATCTCAGGTCAAACAGTCACCCATGCAACATGTCCAGATTGTACAGAAAGAAAAAAGGAAATGTTTATTTAACGACACACTCAACACACTGGTATATGGTTATATGTTTATTTAATGACACACTCAACACACTGGTGTATGGTTATATGTTTATTTAATGACACACTCAACACACTGGTGTATGGTTATATGTTTATTTAACGACACACTCAACACACTGGTGTATGGTTATATGTTTATTTAATGATACACTCAACACACTGGTGTATGGTTATATGTGTCGGGCATTTGGTTAAGGACCATTTTTTGTAGTGAAGAAGAAAACCCATAGACAGGATAGCACATACCACAGCCTTTAATATACCAGTCGTGGAGCATTGGTTCTAACAAGAAACAGTCCAACGGGAGATTGTACAGTGTCAGACAAATGCTGACAGACAACAATCAGGGTTGAACATGTAGCAGTTTCCATGATAATCCAGTTGTGTGTGTGTGTGTGTGTGTGTGTGTGTGTGTGTGTGTGTGTGTGTGTGTGTGTGTTGTGTGTGTGTGTGTGTGTGTGTGTGTGTGTGTGTGTGTGTGTGTGTGTGTGTGTGATGTGTGTGAGTGTGTCTGTGTATGTGTGTGTGTGTGTGTGTGCGTGTGTTGTGTGAGTGTGTCTGTGTATATATGTATGTGAATGTGTGTGTGTGTGTGTGTGTATGAGTGTGTGTCTGTATATATATGTATGTGAATGTGTGTGTGTGTGTGTGAGTGTGTCTGTGTATGTCTGTACGTATGTGAATGTGTGTGTGTGTGTGTGTGTGTGTGTGTGTGTGTGATGTGTGTGAGTGTGTGTGTATGTCTGTATGTATGTGAATGTGTGTGTATGTCTCTGTGTATAAATTCTAATAGTTTTTTTCTGATCTGATTCAGGTCCCATGGAAGTGTCTTCGAATCTCAGCCTGAGTTTGGCGCTGAAGAGTAGCTACGGAAGTCTCGATCTCACAGACAGCGTCCAACAGCAGCCAGGTACAGAACACTTAAATAACTAGGTCACTGGGTCACTAGGTCACTGGGTCACCAGGTCACTGGGTCACCAGGTCACTGGGTGGAATGGTAGGGTATAGATTAATGGGTGGGTAAGGAAAGGAAGTAATTGTTTTGAATGAACAGCTGCATACCTAGAGGTGAAAGTGCTCACTTGACATGCAGGCAATCTGGGATCAAACCTTGTCAGTGAACCATTAATGACTTTTATTACTAAAGTGTGTTTTTACACTGTTAATATAAATGTGTTGAGTGTGTCATTAAACCAAATCAAAAATGCACAAAAGAATGTTATTTAATAAGACAATACAATTTAAAATGTTAAACCCAACAGTCTTTTTCTGTGAAAACAATTACAAAACACAAGATATAAGAGTAAGGTACTTACCCCAGTCACATCGCTTTCAACACATTTATGAAGATAGTAAAGGTTATGTCATTTTAATGATGTTGAGTCAAACATTTCAAATTTTACTGACGTATTAAATAGCGTACTTGAATTTTTGTGTGTTATTTTTATACTGTTTTAAATTGTATATCTTGGTTTCATATCACACTAAACAAATATACATGGATTTGTGATGACCAGGTGGTATAGGCAGTGTGGAATGAACTGATCAGATAAAACTTATATTTTTTATTTGTTTAGTCGATCTTAGTTAACTTTGCCCAGTGAAAGAGATAAGTCAGATTGTGGGAGTGTTAACTGAATAAAGATAGTTGACTGTCATTAGGGCATCTTGAATAAGGAATGAATGAAGGAAGGAAATGTTTATTTAACGACGCACTCAACACATTGGTGTACGGTTATATGGCATCAGAGATATGGTTAAGAACCATGTAAATAGAGAGGAAACCCGCCGCACCCACTTCATGGGCTACTCTTTCCAATTAGCAGCAAGGGATTCTTTATATGCACTATCCCATATACAGGATAGCACATACCACGGCCTTTGATATACCAGTTGTGGGGCACTGGCTGGAACGGAACATAGCCCAACGGGTCCACCACGTGGGGAATGTAATAAAAATAATTGTTAACAGCACTATCATCAATTGAGGTAACTCATGGGTAGACAAAGATATGTTATATTTAATAACACACTAAACAATTTTGTTTCTACGGTTACATGTCAGACATGGTTACGGCCCAGTTTTGACATAAAAGAAATCCTTTTGTCATAAGCAGCAAGGAATCTTTTATATACACCACCCAGAGAGGACAGCACGCACCACAACCTTTGTCCTGCAAGTTGCGGAGCACTGGCTTTAATGAGACATAGTACAATGAGTCCATGTGGGATCGATCCGATGACCCACCTCACTGAGTGAATGCTCTACCACTGACATATGTCTTGCTCCTCAGAGGTAGAACATTCTCCCACGGAGTGGTAGGTTAATGGATCGATCCTAAATGGTGGACGTATTAAGATATTTTTCATTCCATCCAGTTCTCCACAAAATTGGTACAACGAAGGATGCAGTATGAGCTATTTATTACCTACAAGGTAAGAAATAACAAGGGACATATTTATTATATGATTTCCATCGTGGTTAATAACAATATCGTGTGTCCTCCCTAAATCATTGGCTGGAAATTATGCAATTCTGAACACCTGTAGCATCCGATGTCACGGCGTTGAGAAGACTTTCGCCGTTTGTACAAGATGTAAACATTAGCTGGAATGTTTGACAAAATAGTTTTACGTTAATAAATAGAATATTACATTTGTATCCATGACAGATGATATTTATGACACTCGTGCCTAAATTATCACATTTACACGCTTTTACTCAGGAAATATGATAATTTAGAAACAATCACGACAATCATATATCATCATCTATGTCCCACTCCTGTACTACCTACTCAGGGTTTAATCTACCATGCATTTTGGGGCCAGTTACAGGCCCTATTCCCCTAAAGTACATTCCAAATCTTATACAGAATTATTTCCAATTAGAACATGAAAATTTCCCTGTATAAGTCCTTATAGATGGTCATAATTTAATCCATTTTAATAAAACTGGAATTTTTTTTTTTATTTGTGGGTATAAAAGGATTTTCTTTTTTCCTTCTAATTTGCTCATTTACTGTTAATCAATTAAATTATATTTATCGGATTTACCATAATTTGATAGTTATGTACCCCTTTTAAGGCCTATTTACCGTAATGTTTACTGTAAAGGAACCCTAGATAAATTGTCTAGATTTTACCGTAATGTTTACTGTAAAGGAACCCGAGATAAATTGTCTAGATTTTACCCTGCTATTGTCGACCTCAGCTTACACCATTTGACGCTTGCTCAAATTGTACATGGAGAATAAAGAACTCAGCTAGCGTACCACTGGGCCAAGACACCACTTCCTGGGGTAGGTGTCGCGCTCCATTATGACACGTTTGATCTTCGCCACGACGCCGTGGTCACACGATGACATCACTGCCGTCGTCATCTGTGCAATAGCTGAAAAACATGGTTTAATCATTTGTTAAGGTGCTGCCATTATAGAGCACCAATTTATTTAATTACCAATGAATGAATATTTTATTTAACACACTTTCATATAGTTATGTGGTGTCAGACATACGTCTAAGAACCGTTTTGAGAGTCAGAAAGGAAACTTGCTGCTGCCACATAGGCTACTCCTTCTAATATTTAATGACAAAAGAAATAATTACATTTGATTTGTCCGAAATTTATTTCATATGACCATCTATATAACCACTGTATTCATTTTCTCATATAAAAATAAAATATATAATTAAAAAAATATTTAAAAAAATTAACCATTCATTCTTCTTCTATCTATTCTTCTATAGAATACTGTACCTTAAGAAACTGTTATATCACATGATTAATTTATTGCACACCTTTTGTATTGTTTAAATTAATGGAGAGGCCTTACTATAGGCTTCAGCCTGTTGGTCAATTCCAAAACCGTATACCATTTTCACGACAATATGTATGTTTAATACTTTACAGTATTTAACGCCATCCTAGCAGGTAGAGCCATTTGAAATAGACTCACCGAGAGCAACGGCTTCCCCCTTGGTTGTGACGATGACAATCTCTTCATCAATCTCAATGCCGTCTTCGTATCGCAGCACACCTGGCAGCATTATCTTAGCACCGTAGCAGATCGCATTCACCTGCAAGCAACACACAGTTCCACCATATTATATAGCCTGCAATTTTTTTTAAATGATGCATTCAACACATTTCTTGTGACGGTTATATCGACTGTGGATTTTTAATTTTTTATGTAAGCTGTCTATAAACTACCAGATAAACCAACATAGTTGAAACAAATGAAAGAAATATTTTAATGAATTCACATGAACTGCTGCTGACAACCGTTATAATTATTTTCTGTTGTTTTAAATACAAGTATCAGACAATGTATTCGGTAAACCATGGGTTATACCAATATAATTCTATAACCAAACAAAATATTTCATACAGTATTTAAAACTGACATTACTCAACACATTTTATTAACAGTTATAATTGGAAAAAACTTTCAGATCCCAAAGATTTTATGATCTACTTGTATTATACGCAATAAGATATATGCTTGTAGTTTTGCTATAATCGTGAGAAAGTTTTTAAAGTATTTGGTTCGCAGTAATAGCGATTCGTAGTGCGAAATTGATTCATACAAGTTCGAATGACTAGCAAACTGATGCGAATCTCAACAAATTATTTGCTGCCCTATTCAGTGTAATTACAACACTTACAGCTGTATCTTTCATGATGATTCGCTTGTGAGACGTCAGCAGAGCCTCCAGCGGTCGAATGACGCGACGCAAATACGACTCATCCTTCTGACTGTCATACACCCACTGTGCGTCAAGCACGTCATGCATTGTGACAAGTCCCTCCTGGAAACAAAAAATTTATATATATATATATTTTTTTTTTTATCTAACTTTGCACTCAGCATTTCAATTAACAGTTACATTGTCATTTAAACATTTTAATTAGAAAAATTCCTAGTGACTACTTGTCAGGGATCTATTTCAGAATGACCGCATGACAGGCAGGTACAATGACCACTAGGCTATCGTGGCACCAGCTACATGAGAAAGACAAACATCTGTCGCGGTTAGAGATTCACGGACTGGGATGTGAAGGTAGACAATGAAAGAAGTTGAAAGACAGGAGGAATATGGACACATAACTCAAGGAAGGAAAAAGGAAGAGGGGCAGAGAGATTTAAAAAATCATAATAAAAAAATAAAAAAAATAAAAGTTTTTTAAGCATGTGCTTTACTAATGCAGCGGCACGAACCTTTTCGGACTGGATTCCCGAGCGCACCCGCCGGAGTTCCTGCATCTGACCTCCAACCCCCAGGAAGAGGCCGAGGTGGACACACATCGTCCGGATGTACGTGCCAGCCTCACAGCTCACCCAGAACACACCTGAGCAAACACGGAGAGTACACGTTACTAGACACACTTGAACACACTTTACAAAACAAACCCGAGTAGACACAGAGAACACATGTTATAAAACACTCCTGAGTAAACATGGAGAACACACGTTATTAAACACACCTGAGTAAACACAGAGGACACACGTTACTAAACACAGAGAACACACGTTACTAAACACACCTGAGTAGACAGAGAACACACGTTACTAAACACACCCGAGTAGACACAGAGAATACACGTTACTAAACACACCTAAGTAAACACGGAGAACACACGTTACAAAACACACCTGAGTAAACACGGAGAACACGTTATAAAACACCCGAGTAAACAGAGAACACACATTACAAAACACACCTGAGTAAACAAGTTACAAAACACACCTGATTAAACACGGAGAACATGGGTTATAAAACACCCAAATAAACACAGAGAACATACGTTATAAAACATGCCTGAGTAAACACAGAGAACACGTTGTAAAACACACCTGAGTAAACACAGAGCACACGTTACTAAACACACCTGAGTAAACACAGAGAGCACACGTTACTAAACACACCTGAGTAAACACAGAGAGCACACATTACTAAACATACCTGAGCAAAGCATTACAAATACTCAAAACTAAATAACCTGACAAAAACTGGAGAGCACACATTAGCATTTACGTTCATTAAAACTACAGTCCCTGGAAAATTTTCCCTTAATTTTTTTTTTTTTTGGGGGGGTACTTTTTATCAACTGTCTTACTGTTATCTACATTAAACACCAGAGTTAAAACAAAATCTATGACACTACTTTATCACAATACAAGGGTTGGAGTATTAAAGTCACCCAGATGGGAATTTGGTCGACGTGGCAGTTTTTTAACGATGCACTCAACACAATTTTATCTACAACTAAGACAATCATTAATTAATTTTTTTAATTTTTTAAATTTAACAACGATGCAATCAACACTTTTTTATTAACGGATTTATCGGCATTGGGAACTTTTACTAGAAAAAACCCCACCCTAGTACTACCTGACAGGGATCGAACACAAATCGACAGCATGACATGTGGGCACAATTACCACTAGGCTGTTGAGGCAGCCTACAGTTAAGACAAAGCATCAGATGTAAGGTTAAGGACCATTATGATAGTTATAACGGAAACCCACTGTAATAATACGTACTCCTTTCTATTAGCAGCAAGGAATCTTTTATATGCACTTTCCCAGACATGACAGCACAAACTATGGCTTTTGTTATACCAGTTATGAAACACTGGCTGAATGTAACCGGTAACATACATTCCTTAATTTTTTTACTAATGGTTATGTTGGTGTCAGAAACCCTTTAACACGTTGACTACCATTTAATAAAAAGACAGTTTATATCACATTTTCCATTTGTTAAATCCATTTTTGGACCTCAGATATAAAAAATATTACATAATATTCAGTAAAATAAAAAAAATTAAAATCATATTTGCCATGAAGTGTATCAAATGAGTTATCTCCGCTGCCATAATTTTTAATTTAACATGATATAGCATTGACAAAATATCTTGTACTGGCAAACACTGGTGCACTCAGGTTACGAGTATATTCAAAGGTGCAGTCAATGTGTTAATTTTAAAAATTCATATTGGCTGTCGTCTCAGACTGATCGCATGTCTGTACACAACTGGGCTACCAAGGCACCAAACCTGTAACAGTCTCTTACCCATAGCTCTCTCTTTGTCGTATTCCAGCATTTTACACTCATACACAGTTCGAATTCGGAGCTGTCGCTTTACAGCAGAGATCAGCGGCGGACGCTGGAACAGTGCACCTGTCATGTTCTCCAATTGCTGTAACAGGAGAAAAAAATCAAGTCACAGTATATTTAAATAGTAAATTTATTAACAAGTATTAAATGATTCAGAATTGTGTGGCAATTTATGAAAACATTGCAGCAAATTGCAATGCAATAGCAAACAAATTGGACCCTGCAAGTATATTTTAATCACATAACATTTTAATCAGAAAAATCGCTAATTGTTCACTGAGAGCTATCAGTTTCAAGTGGGCTCTTTGAACACCAGGCTATCAAGGTGCCAGTCTATTTTTATTCTTTTTCTTCAAAATGTAATTTTGTCTTTTGTACATAAGGCCTGAGAATACTGTATAAATATATGAAGATATGAAGATATAAATAAATAAATAAATAAATAAATAAATAAATAAATAAATAAATGAATGAATGAATGAATGAATGAATGAATGAATAATTTATTATTATCATTACCATTATTCAACTTTATTCACGATACCATTGAAACAAAGTGTATTCTGTTGCGAACTACATAATAATGTAATGCATTATGCAATCACCTGCAGTTGTTCCTTCAATGCACCAATTTCTTTCTTGTGTTTTTCTTCAAATGACTGCCTCTCTTTCTCAAGCTGTTCTTGGAGATATTTTGCATGATTTCTCTGGAAGAAAAACAAACCCCAAAACCTCAAAGACATGACACATATGAATAAACACACCAATGAGTTATTTTGATTATCTTTCTTCAGCTACAGAAATGACTGATACTATAGCCAGAGGTTGTGCCTGCATGCAGGCATGTCTGAAACTTTGAAAGTATGTGGACATGTAAACGTTTCTTGTTCTCGTGATACGATAGACCAGAATGTCTTATATTATACAGATTTTTAACAAACTTGCATCATATTTTTAATTTTTATGTTTATATCTACTTTGTTTCTATAACCTTCTGACTACTACACACAAGCTATCTTGCTTATTGTGACAAAAGCTGATTTGCTATTATTTTGTTCCTTTAATTCAACCGTCCCACTATTTTGCACAAGTAGAGGATATAGTAGTCTTATGACTGTCCAATGCACCTTTAAAAACCTACACCAGGTTAAAGCCAGTACTGAGATACGAACCCAGAACCTACCACTTTTGTTGTCAGCTAGTTAGCTACTATACCAATAAGGCTGGAGACCAGTGGACTATAGAGTTAGTGGATAAATACTCACAACTTGCTCAATCTGTGTAGACAGTTGTTCATTGGACTGAGATGCTGTTTCAACATAGGCTGCAAGTTCACGGTTTCTTTTCTGATTAAGACAATAAACAGAACAATATAGTGTCTCTCTTTCTATCTGTCATTCTTGTTCACACATAAACAGACACATCGTGTCCTTGCTAGAATTACTTTTCTGTGATGCATCTTTGTTAATTTTATTTTTAAGATGTGCAGTATTAAATTGTACTACAATACTAGCTACTGATAAACGGCTGACATCAGATAAGAAATTCCTATGTTGAAGTTAGACTGAAGCAAACAAAATTTATTTATTTATATATATTAACCGATTGACTATTAGATTTAATAAAATGAAAAATTCTATGCTTATTAATTTAATCACTTCAGATTTAAACAAAATACTATTTCATTTAAAACCGCAGATGAATCTGAAAATTGTCAACAGAAGTACCACTTACTTCAAGGTTGGAGATGCCGGACGTTTCCATATCCTCTCCATTAATGTATTCTTGAGACTGAAACATTCATAACAGCAACATATATTTATATAGCAATGTATTAAAAGCACTACATGACATATACATATACGGCATCTTTTTCTCTATATATCTTTCTTTACTCCTTTACTTCACTTTTCTTTTTAAACTTAGTTTTTAAAGATCCATAAGACTTACTAAAACTGAAGAAGAAGTTAGTTACATACTGAATAACACTTTTTAGTACAACACACAAAGTATATTTTGGTAGCTATTTTAATATTTTAAAGCTACTGTTAATACACTTTACAGCAAATGTTGTTTTGTTGTTTTGGGGGGTATTTTTTTTCAGTTTGGCATACCTCTGCTAAAAGACCATTTATCTGCCTGGACAACTGCTGCAAACTTTCAGTTGAAGATGTAGCTCTGAAATAGGGATACAAACAGTATTACAATTCACAACAGTGCCTTGATAAGCTAGTGGTGAAAGCACCCACCTGACTTGTGGTCGATCTTAGATCAATCCCTGTCAGGTAGCCACTAGGGATTTTTTTTTCCTAATTAAAACATTACAAACCCTGACATAAATGTTAACAAAAATGTGTTATAAAAAAAAAAAAAAAAAAAAATAAATAAATAAATAAAATAAAAAAAATATATATAATTCACAAAAACACTGTATTGGTAACAAATCCAGAACGAGCAGATATTCTGTAATAATAAAAAGTGAAAATGTTCAGCATGTCTAGGAGTTAAATACTCAGATGTATATTATCAGGATTCTAAAATATTTGATAGAACTGTGTGCCCTCCTTAAACTGGACACATAATTATGAAACCAAGGAAAAAGGACTAGTTCAGTTGGCATTCAGTTTACACAGGTTTTACCAAACCAAAATTATTTTTATTATAGTCAATTTTTTTATTATTTTAAAATACACATCCATTTTTAAAGAACATATGCTTAAAGTAATCTGCTTAATACAAACATTAATGTATACAGAAAACAGACTGAATTAATTAAGTTTATTAAACCAAAATATTTAAAAGTACTTTTTTTTTCTTTTTTTTTTTATTAACAGATACAATATCTGCAGATGCATTACTTAAACTGTATAACATACATGTAAATATGCCTGCATGACAAAGAACAATAACTGTGTCAAAGACATATTTTAAAATAAAAGATATTACAACAGGCTAAAGCAATGAATAAGAAAGTGTTGCATGTAACTGAAGAAAATGACATCATTTAAAGAGTAATGCATGGGATATTGATTGTGTCCAGGAATGTATGGTACATTGGTAGGCAACGTTATATTAGTTGATGATATATATGTGCAGAAGTAGTAGAACATGTTGCAGATTAAGTAAGTATTAATATATCTATAATTTATATTTTTAATACTACTACTAATAATAACAGCAACAAAATAACAACAGTAACAACAAAAAACAAAAACAACAAAAAAACGAGAATCGTAACAACAAAATAATAATAATAATAATAATAATAATAATAATAATAATAATAATAATAATAATAATAATAATAATGGAAATCCTCCTACCCACTGTCCATCCACACACAATCCATAGCACCATCTATTTATCCATCTGTTCATCCACTCATCTATTTTCAAGTACAGTCATCTATATCATCTATTTACACGAAACATAACTATCTACTAACTACAGACATCTACATATCTATTTTCACAAACCACTACTTCCAGTAACACAGAACATTTTCACTTACTAATACTACACTCCGAAAAATGTTAGTATCAAAGCTGTTATCTAACACTAACAACAAACACAAAGCAAGAGAGATATGTATCAAGATGCTAAATCTAGAGCACAAACATTTCTTGTTTTATAACACAGCACTAGAAGGGTGCAGTAGTAGGTGATGCACATCTAGCACAACAAAGAAAATACCTTGATGAATTATACCATTCACATGGTTGGTCACGAACGTGTTCGCAGTTCGCTTTATTTGATTTAGCAGATACTCTGTGTCAAAATGGAAGGAAGGATACATTTATTTTAATGACATGTTTTATTCACAGTTGTAACACACTGGGCATACGATTAATGACTACTCCAGAGTATATATATATATATATATTTTTTTTTTAATATTAATAAAATTTGTAATAAATTTAATTAAAAAATGATAAAATTATTCTGAATTGTGTAGCAATTTATGATATTTGCACAGCAAATTGTGATGCAATACAAAACAAATTTAACCCTGTACTCAAGCAATTTAAAAGGAAAACTGCTAAAACCATTTCATGGGTTATGCTTGCTGATTAGCAAGGAAACACCTTGTTAGATTCATGGTTACGGTACCTGCCTGACAGATAGACAATCTGAGATCAAACCCTCTCAGTGAACCACTAGGGATTTCAAAATGTTTTCTGATGCTAACAAAACTGTTAATAAAAAATGTGTTGAATGTGTTGTTATTATTTTTATTTTTTATTATTATATTAAAAATATAATTCCACAAACAGGATAGTATAATTTGTAAAGAAATTTCTGTAATGAGTAACAGCTGAAAGGTTCCGACAAGATTTCTGATCCACCAATCCAGTATTTCTGAATGGATGATCTACCACAGAGTTATGCCATGCTGAACAGCACAATGGTGAAATACAGTTAGTGCAAGATATAACAACACTTGTAGTTTATTATTTCAAATTTGTACAATTCAAACACAAGCCACACAAAAGTGTAACCAAAACGAAATGTATGATTCTGTATGCATGAACAGATTCATTAAAGCATTCATGATTGGCACAAATAGTTGTTTCAATGCCTTAACAGTTACATTAAAATTACACAATTACATAATAAAATTTTCTGGGTAAATATACATCACGGCCCTGTAACCGAAAGCACTTGTAACACATCAGATGTAAACAAAATTTACTCATTTAAATTATGAAAGCTTTTAAACGATGAATGTAAATGAGCATATATTTAGGTCACCATCATCGAACTAAACCCAAATATGTACCCATATATGTACATACATCTATAATGATGCTGTTTAAATAACTAAATTTGGTCTACGTCTGATGTAAGTTTTACGACTGCTTTCAGTTACAGAGCCCTGAACATCTATATAGCTCAAGTGCTTTAAGCATTTGCATTATGCAGGATAATTTAGCTTTTGTGTTTTTTAGGTTGTTTTGGGGTGTTCTTTGCTTCTTTTTGTGGGGTTGTTTTTGTTATTGTTTTGTGGGGGTT
This sequence comes from Peltospira smaragdina, assembly GCA_032361425.1. Taxonomy (NCBI): domain Eukaryota; kingdom Metazoa; phylum Mollusca; class Gastropoda; order Neomphalida; family Peltospiridae; genus Peltospira; species Peltospira smaragdina. The sequence continues at coordinate 1,293 of JAUTBW010112704.1, read as the reverse complement.
ATGAGGATGTGTGGATTTATGTGCTACCAACCTAGAATCTTCACTTTCAGTGTTAGGTACCAAGGCAGTGTCTGAAGATAAGCACTGAAATAAATAAATAAAAACAAAGTATGAGTTAATTTTTCAGATTACTGCAAAAATAAGACATTTCATTTTTTAAATATATTTTAATCTGCAAAATGAGTGTTATGTTGTACGTTAATACACATTTACTATATGTCAACATTATGTCTTATATGTCAGATGGCTAAGGACGATTTTGAAAGTTGGAAAGGAAACTAGCTGTCTCCATAAAGGGATACTCTTTCCAATAAGCATCAAGGTATGTTTTAGACAGGATAGCACATCCAACAGTGTTTTGTTACTGGCTGGAATAAGACATACACTGTGTGGGATTGATCTGGCAACCCACCACACCATGAATGAATGAATGTTGTACCTCTGAGCTATGTCTCTTGGACAGGTCCCAAATTTGATGCTCTAAGAATACATTTTGGCTACCGTGCTTCTCTAAAATAGCATTAATCACTACAATAGTACTAATAGGTGTGCATAAATATATTCTGGTGAAAATATATTCTGCAAACAATCTTGTTTGTAATCTTCAGAACAGAAAACATTGGCGGAATTAAAATCATCAACATTCCTTCATAAATAAAATCACTCATACACTATATGTACCAATTAATCATTCAGGATATTTCGGCTGAATATGCTATAAAAATCATATTTCTGAACACCATTTTAGTATTTATGGGGATCTGCTTTCAAAACTTTATATGAAACAATAAACATTATTTCATGCCTGGGATTCTTAAAACAAGTCTGGGCCAATACAGTGTCCTGAATATTTTTGTCTGGGTTGCCATTCTTTTCAGATGGGTTTGAAGCATTACAGTTATACTGGCCAATGATTAAATTTAGCTATTATGCTAGTAGAGTACAAGGTATTTAACACAAAGCCTTGGTATGAAAACATACAAATACCTCAGTTGTTTCTGGATTAGCTACTGTATCTACAGTCTTTGCTTTTTTACTGCTGCTGCTACTGCTGTTGTTGCTGCTGCTGTCTTTATTGGTATTTTTTGACACAGGTGTTTTTGACTGGGCTGGAGAGTTACCTGGTGAGCGTCCTGATTTCTGCTGAAATTGTTTTAACTGTCAAAAAACAAAATGACAATGAATGTGTAACTGTAAAAATTATTTTTAAATGCAAAAGTAAATAATAATAATAATAATAATAATAATAATAATAATAATAATAATAATAATAATAATAATAATAATAATAAT
>JAUTBW010112594.1:0-15247 GCA_032361425.1 Peltospira smaragdina | reverse complement strand
GCCAAAAGAGGCTAAAATTGTGAGAGGAACTTCTCATGAAGATAAATTGGCAAAATTTATCACAATGAACTATTCATACAGTAGCATAGTAAGTCTAAATATTAAATACAGCTTGTAGAAAAGAAGAAATTTGCATTAGAAATATTAAATATATGTCTTTTCATGGGTAACTGCCTTTTAACTCTGAGTTACCTTTGTACTCTCTCTCTCTCTCTCTCTGTCCTACTTAGTTTCTCTCTCTCCCCTACTTAGTTCGTCACCCAAATATTATACATTCTACCACCTTCTGACCCATTTCTGTCATCAGTGCACCTTGAATTAAGCATAATTATGTTGTTAAATTTTCTATTTCAGATCAGAAATGATGAATGCTGAGATTGTCAGATGAAACCATGACTACGCACCCTGTGTCACCGCCAGCCGTTTCCAAACCCAAACGTGTAGACAGTCATGGCGCTGTTGAATTTGTGCTTGGCGGAATCGCAACATGTGGGGCATGTCTCTTTACCAACCCCCTGGAGGTCGTGAAAACACGCATGCAGCTACAGGGAGAGTTAAAGGCAAAGGGGCAGTATGCTGTCCACTACCGTCATGCTGCACACGCTGTCTACACCATCGCGACTACAGATGGAATTCTTGCACTACAAAGTGGGCTGGTACCCGCACTCTGGTATCAGTTCTTCATGAATGGGCTGCGTTTGGGCACGTACCAAGTTCTCGTCAATCTTGGATTCACGACAGACAAGCATGGAAATGTCAGTTTTCTGCAGAGTGTCTTGGCTGGGGCTGTGGCAGGCTGTGTAGGCGCTGCAGTGGGAAGTCCATTCTATATGGTGGGTGTCGGATAAAGTGAAAGAGAGAGAGAAAGAGAGAGACTTTTTGTAAAAAGTCAAGAAGTATTGTTTTATTATAATTCAATTACCAGTAAAAAAAATTCACCATGAGCATGTTTTTAATGACGTAAGTAAATATGTAAGTAAATATGTGAGTAAATAAGTGAATAAATAAATAAATAAATAAATAAATAAATAAATAAATAAATAAATAAATAAATGAATGAATAAATACATAAATTGATTAATTAAATTATATAAATAGGTAAAAGAATAAATATGTATATTTATACATATATTTAAGTAAATAGGAACAAATAATGAATGAACGAATACAGTAATGAATCATTGATTAAATAAGTAATGAATGAATGAATACATAAATACACAAATACAAAATAAAACAAAACACGAAATATTACAAAAACTGTATTTCCAGGTGAAGACACACCTGCAGTCTCAGGCAGCTAAGAGATTGCAGTCGGCCACCAGCACAGTCATGAGAGCATGTCACACGGGCTGGCAACCATCTACAAACAGTTCGGACTGGTCGGACTGTGGCGGGGTGTCACTGCGGCCATCACTAGGGTAACCGTCGGGTCAGCTGCACAGCTTGCCACATTTTCAACGATGAAAGAAAAAATCTTAAAAACTAGGGTGGGTCATCCATGATGTACGTGCACCGGGCTCCTCAATAGCCCAGTGGCAAAAGTGCTCTCGTGACATGCGGTCAGTCCAAGATCAATCTGTTAGGTAGTCGCTAGTGTTTTTTTAAAATTAAAATATCTCCAACACCAATATAATGATTAATACAAATTTTAATAAATTTAAATAAAGTTTATGCAGCAGGCAATTTTATTAGGGTAAAATATCTTTTGTTTGTTTTTTATTTAATGATGCACTGAACACATTTTTATTAAAGTTACATTGTCGATTTATCCTATTTTAACATTGGTTACTAATATAACATACAGGCACAACACTAGCCTTCGCTATGTCGATTTATCCTATTTTAACATTGGTTACTAATACAACATACAAGCACAACACTAGCCTTCGCTATCAAGGGATATCATCAAAACCTAAATACAGATTTCTTCATTTTGTTTCAGCGAGGCAGGTCCCCTCCATAAAAGAACATGTTCTAACATAGAGTGTTTGTATACGACCTAGATAGCAGTAGTAGCATAATGAGTCTAGTGTGGAGCGTGCCAGTTTAACATGACTAAATCGTCTTTTCTAAATGTTTAAGTAATCAAAATATTCTCGACATGGTAGCTTTAACAGTGATATTGGCATCAGAAACATTTTAATCAGAAATATGTCCAGTGGCTACCTGACAGAGAGATTAATCTTGGATAGACTGACTGTTACCACTAGACTATTGAGGCTCTCTTTTGTATAGATATCGATACCAATCTAATACACTACTGTGTGACTAGATAATGTTTAGAAAATAATTGTCTCATCTAGTTATAAATTGAAAGGGAGAGATAAGTGTTATTTCACGATGTGCTCAACATATTTTATCTTTCCAACCAGTATTCCACGGCTGGTGTAACAGTGTCTGTGGTATGTGTTACCATGACTGCATATAAAATATCCTGTTTTTGTGTACAGATACCTTTTTATTATGCATACACATGTATGCATCCATAAACACTGTTCTTTACTAAATTTACTTCACAAAAATGTAGCATACTAAGGTTGTTTTAATGTGCAATATGTTTGACCTAACCTTGCTAAATAAGTGAACAAAATTATAAACAGCTAATTTGCGGTATATTAATTGATATATTTTAAAATCTGCTAGAACTAATTAAAAAAATAATAAATTACTATTATCTTTAATAATTTACTATATTCATGGCATTCTTTTGATTTTAAAATTTAGTTTATAATTTATCAATGTAGTGATTGAATTTTGTTGTTGCCCGTTTTAGTATACTGGTAATAAAAACTATAATTACTTGGTTTTTAATTCTCCCATTTACAGACATTTCGGCCAGATAGTTGGATGAATGCTCTTGCTGCCAGTATGTGTAGTGGCGTCATTGTGACATTGGCCATGACTCCATTTGACGTCATTTCGACGCGCATGTACAACCAGGCCATTAGTTCTGGGGGCAAGGGGCTTCTCTACACCGGAGTCATCGACTGCTTTCTCAAGATATTCCGCAGTGAGGGTATCTGGGGATTCTACAAGGGCTGGGGCCCCTCCTACCTGAGACTGGGACCCCACACAGTCCTCACGCTCGTATTCTGGGACGAAATTCGCAAACTCTACAGTAAATGGAAAAAGATTTGAAGTTTTAAGATGTTTAATGTTAATGTTAAAAAAGAATGCTATTTAATAGGACATAAGAGAACCATATTTTCGACTGTCTAGTTGGGCTACGAATACAAATGTAAATACAAAACTAAATATACAAGAGCAGTATGCTTATAATCAAGCTTTCAACTGCCACAATAATAATATTTTAACACTGGTTACTAATACAACATACAAGCACTACAGTACCTGAATTACAAATGTTATGCCCTATTAAATAGTACTCTTTTTTAACCTAGTGTTTTATATAGTTTTAAATGCTAGCGGTCTTACTTGTTTTTGGTGTTTATTAAGCCAAATGTACATGGAAACTGTACAGCAAATGTAAGCAAGATTTCAAGTTTTAAAACAAGTGAAGAAAGAATATTAATATTAAACCAAGTGTCTTATACATGGGAATCAGCTGGGTGTATGCAATGTTAGATTGTCTTCCAGTTAGGGTCCAAGTAGGGGATCATAAGTAGAAAGAAGGAATCACCTCTACCTCTGCATACACATATTCAAAACACCTGTAACTGTTAAGCGTTCCAGCTAGTACTCTACAACTGTTCCAACTAGTATTCTACAACTGTTCTAACAAAAACCATGGTACGTGCTATCTTTTTTAACAACATATAGAAATGTACATTTCTATTTACCAAAGGAATCTTTTATATACACTATCCTAGACAAGATAGCACATACCACAGCATTAGTTAAAACAACCTGTAGAGCACTGGCTGGATGAGACGTAGCCAAACCGGTCCTTCAGGTAGGATTGATCCAACAACCCTCCACATCTTGATGCAGTTCTACCTCTAAGCACATGGATAACTATTATGTCACATCACTTCGATTCAACCTGTGTGGTAAATTTACATTTAAAAAGGGTGGGGTGGGAGAGGTTCAGACACCTGGGCCCCCTCCCAAATCCACTACTGATATGGTAGCCAGTAATTTATAACATGATGTAGACGTTGTCATGTTGTTTTGTTTTATGAACTTTCTTGTAATAAAAACCAACCCTTTTAGAATGTATTGGCCTGATGTACGTTAGATGGTTTTTAGACTTGGGACACTGAATGATTACAAAATTGTAATTTTCCTATTTGTTGACCATAGAGCATATTTATAAAAATACTAGGACTGCTGAAAATGGACCAATGGGTGTATGAACATCAGTATATTAGTTTGTAAATGTGTGTGTACCAAATGTGTTCAGATAGGGTTTGGTTTTTTGGTGTGCATGTTTTTGTGTGGGTTCTTTAAACATTTATTTAGTGGGTCTTTTGTAAACAAAGTTGTTTTTTGTTTTACTTATTAATTACAGAGATTGTAAATTTTTAGTTAAAGTGTGGCCAAGTTTTGTTTTTATCTACGTACTGGTATTTTGTTTTGCATTTTACTTGATTACAAAAGAATTGTGTATTTTTAGTTAAAATGTGTGATCAAGTTAGTTATTTTTATCATATATATACCAGTGTTACATAGGGTAACCCTAAGTGTCTCAGGGGGCATTGCGTCATGATGGTATGGCTTCTGCAAATCTTTCTAAAGTGTTGATAACTATAGCTCAGCAATACAACACCTGCTTCTGGTTTGACAGGCATTTCTGGTTCCAGCCAGTGCTCATCAACTGGAATAACAGAAGTAGTTTTATCCTGTCTGTGTGATATTTTATTATTTATTTAACAAAACCTTTTTTTAATTAATGGTTACATTAGTGTTATAAACATTTATAGTTAGTGGCTTATCGAGAGGGATTGATGTGTCACCAAAATAATTTTAAAAAGCCATTTTGCCAATTGCAAATAGTATATGGCAGGATTCTTCAACCATAATCGTATATAAAAATGTATTAAATGCTTCATTATATAAAAAGGGGCACCTCAATAACCTAGTTGTGAAAGCGCCCACCTGGCACACCGTCAATCTGAGATCGATCCCTGTCCATGAGCCACTAGGCTTATTTTTCCAACACCGATATAATTATAATTAAAATGTGTAAAAAAAAATTATTTACACATTTACTATTACAGCATAGCATAGTTCACATGAGCTAGGCGCAGTATACTTGTAATCTGATCCCACCAGTAGCCCACTGGGACACATTGTAAATATTCTGAACAAAGCAAGTGCTAACCATGTTAATCATCTCAGTGGCATTTTCAAATGCACAAATCGAGTTTCAGTAACTAACCCCTGCTGCATTTAATTCCTGCTAATTTTACAGGAGTGGAACATGTATATTTCAATTTGCCAATTATACATAATGTTCAGTTTTATGAATGTTATAATATATTTATAATGTTAATTAAGGTGCTTGTTAACATTTGATTCTCAGGCAGACAATTTCTATTTTATTTATCAATGTACTTGGCTAAACTGTATTGGGTTTGTGGTCAGTATGGAAAAATATACGTTTATTTATATCATAAATATATTATAGTATTACCGTATATCAATTATATTTTAGTATTACCGTATATCAATTATAAATATATTTCATTATTGTATATCAATTTACTTTTCATAAATTGGAGGTTTTAACATTAGTACTATTATTAAAACTAAATTTTTAAACATGTTTACTCAGCAAGTTAAAGAAAACAAATAGCTTTATATAAAACATAATTTGCAGCTTATGAATTAAGTTGAAGCATGAATACCAATGTCAATTAACAGATTTTTTACCGACATGTATAAAATTATGCTTCCAACTATGTCCTGCGGTTAAGTTTCAAATCACTATCAACATTAAGAGAACATCACATTTGAGTGAAATAAGTGGCAATTTCATGTGAGAAAACAAAAAAATGTGTCGTTAAGGATGATACATTTTCTAGTTTCTCACAATAAAATGTCAGCCATTTCATAAGGTGGCATTAATGTAGTTTAGTTTATTTCAATAAATGAAACGTGAGTTATTAAAATGGTATATACCTAATTAAATAAAACAAAAGCCAATCTGCATTTATTGATGTGTTTTAAAGCAGTTATTTGTAATGCCAAAGATGGACAATATGGAAAATTTAAATGTGTCGATATTATAACCAAAATAAAATATATTTGTAAAAAAAAAAAATTCATGATTTTTGTTTGTAATTTGTGTATAACATTTGTACATTACTAAACACATTAGAAAAAAAATTTATACAAAAGAAAAGGTTTCCTCATTAACATATGCTTTTACATTATGGTGTGTGCCAAAAAGTTACACATACAGCAACTCCTAAAACGATTTGAAATGCTGAGGTTGAGCAAATTTAAAAGATGGTTTGGCAAATGTTTGGATGAGCTGATGCACATTGATAGGTGGTAGGGAATATTCTAGTCCATGTTATGTGGAAATACTATAACCTAGTAAAATAATGGCAAGCAAGAAACCAGACAAACAGGGAAATGTAATTTATTACATAATATAAATTTACATTATAGCAAATTACAATCAAGGAGCCTTCTTGTCAAAGATGGCAGCGCAGTATATCTTCATCCAGAAGATGTGAAAGCTTTTATACACCAGCTCCAAACATCCACCCGATCAGATTACACATTTGGAGCAAATGTCTGCACTCGGGATTACGCAAGTTATATTTCAAATTTCATTACAACTTTCATGCATCATTGAACATGTGCATTTCACATTTCGTTATTCCATTTAGCACAAGTAATACATTTTAGCCATTTTTGCAACTAAATTTGCAACTAAAAATGTGCTGTCCCCTAGACAACCCCATACTATTGCCATGTCTTTACTTAAGGGTATAATGTTTTTTACTATCCCTACTTATTAAAATAACTTTTGATGTGTATTTTTAAACCATTTTCATAAGCTTCATCTACTTAATAGCCGTCTTTACCAGTGCGAATTTAACTGTAAAATATTGGTCTTTTAAGTAATTAGGCTCCAATTTAAAAATAATTTATGAAATCACTGAGGGCAATAAAAGAAACACTTGTGTGGTGAGGGCCAGTCGCTGAATTAAGAGCTGTGTTTTATTCCAGAAGATGAAAAAGTTATGGAAACAACAACTGCCACAGGCAACAAGAATCTGCATACTGTTATACGTTTACTTCAGATGTAGTACAATCCAAAACCGTTGTGTGTCGACAATTTATCACAAATGCAGTGTCATGTTGTGGAAGAAGAAAGTACTAAAATGATTAACCCTGGCACCATCTTTAAGAAGCAAGTCCAAGATGTGAAGGCGTTGCCATGGCAACATCTCGCCACTTCCAAGGAAATATGCGAGTGCCCACGGCTTTAAGTTGCATTGTTGGCATCAGTCAGCAGAGGCCTTTTTCACGCTAATTATTTGCTCTTTGTCGATAGCCTTTAAAACAGTCACCTGGGGAAACAAAATAGCTTTATTTAATTACCAAACTATAGTTGCTTTAAAAATGAATAAACTGATGATTGTTCAAAATGCAATCACTATCAATACTTTATCAGAAACTGGTGAAAATTCTTTAAAAATGAAATGTACAATAGTATAAGCAGAAACTATTCAGTCAATAACCTACTTAATACTTATTAATTCTAGTGTATTTCAAAATAGACCAGGAAATTTACATCGTGACTCATTTAAAACACCTTAAACATTGATTCGCAGAGCCATTTCTCTGTTTAGGAAATAATATTGAGATTGATTAGTAGATGGACTTAAATGTCAATCTATAAAACTGGGTTCAACATTAAGGCACAACCGAACAACTCTGTCTAGTAAACAGCGGGTTCGGTCTAGACATTAGTGGATTTAATATTTACATATATATTCCAAGGTTCTATAATTAGAGGTATGAATAGGCCTCAAGTAGTTACATTAGTTAATCATCAACTATTTTCTTGATTTAATAATTATGCAGCATGAAGCAACATTTTACAAAACTGACCCTGTTTAAAGGTATATTTTGTCACTGAACGTTTTGCTCTAGTTGATATTGTTTCAGGTCTAGTAAGATTTAAGACATACTAGACCACTGTCTAGTGATAAAATTTGTTAATGTCGAACCCTGCAAAATAACATTTACTTTGTGTCAGCAATTGGAAAAAGTTTTTGTATCCTGCTATTTCAGATAGTAATAGCAAAATAAAAATATCTGTAGATACTATGATATATCATAGAACTATAGTGCTTATAAAAAATTTACGTAACCGTATTTTAGCATATTATATAAAAGTTGTAAATATCCGTCAAACAAACTTGAAAACCACATTAACATTTATCAAGACCCATTACAATGTGCCTATGACTGACAAATATAAAGTTGTCTTTTATAAATGAAAAAATCGCGATTTGCTGAACATTTGACATAATAGCACATATAACTGCATGTCATGGGGATTCCAATATAATTACTGAACTCCACCCCCCGAGTTTCCTCGGTAATCAAACTGGAAACCCGCGAAGGATACAACAAACAATATGTATAGAGCTCCCTGTATTGGGTAGAATTCTATCCGGTTGTCTCGGCTCTAGGGTTAACAAGTATTAAGATTGTATACACATACATAAGTAGACCAACATTAAGATCACTAGAAAAACAACAACACCAGTTTTAGATTTACGCCTGTATTACATAATATCACGTAAGTGAAAACACACTTTTATCGCCCAGTCGGCTTAATATATCAACACGTTATGTTAACCCAGTATCACTTAGCAATACCAATAAAGACAAGTTAATGACATGCTACTCTTCGTATTATAATATTTAAATAACCTGCAATTTACCTGTCCATTAAGACTAGGATTACCAGTTGTATTACATGTATTTGTGACACAGATGCCTACAATTTACTTAGTCCTCTTGACCTAAAGATTACCAGCCGTCTTTTCTTTATAAACTATAGTAATTACCATAACCTATAATTTACCTATGGTTACAAGGATGACCAGTTATGGATGTTACAATAATTCTACTTTGGGTAAGAGACGCCTATAGGTTACTTTAGTCAGCCTGACTTAAGATTACCAGCTATCCTTCCCACAATTATTACGTTAGAGTGTCAAACATATAATAATACAATGCCACAATACGGCTAAGTTACAAGTACAGAGCAGTAAGCACAGCTGGACGTTGTCCAACTGACAGCGATTCCCTCGTCGTCCTTGTACGTATGTTTGAACAACTCTCCTTCAACAACCCTTTTACTACAAATTACCCCCGAGTATTTATACCCTCGGTCCATCTTTCTCCAAGTGTTATGCCATTTATTTGGTGGCAGATTTGACATTTTAGGGCTACCGCAGACTTCTCGGCGACAGTGGCTTCCTAAAACCACAGTAAACACAAACATCATTTTACATTAATTGGCATCCCCTGGCCATCTACTGTCACCTCCTACTTAGTTTAATACAAGAGAAGTCCACTGTTTCGTACCCCTGCCAGAGATTTAAGAAGACGGTTATTTCCGTCACACTGCACCTGGCATAAATGTGCACACACCTGTACAAAGTTATCGGTTTCATTTCAATTATAGTCTATTTCAAATTACATCGAGTTTACTTGTAGAAGTTCATCAGAATTGATTTTTCCATCTATAAAAGACAACTTTTTGACATTTTCATTTTCACTTGCATTTAGTAATGGGTCATGATAATCCTAATATGAATTTCTAGTTTTTATCTGACAGATATTTATGACTTGTGTAATAAGCAAAAATATGGTTATGTATAATTTTGATTGGCATTATAGTATGCACTGTGTGCATTTAGATTTCAAAAAGGAGCAGAAAAAAGTACATTTGATTCTTTAGTTAACTCTTTAGCAATTATTTAGAATGCAGTGTTTTTATATTACAAATGCAAAAAAATATTTTAATAGGGCTGTTCTTTTTAACTTCTTTCTGAGTAAACCATTGAAAATACTCACCAGTAGAGTTTCGTTACCAGCTTCAAAGCGTCTTTTTATTTCTTCACCTATATCATTTTCCGGTAGTTTTAAGTCCTCGCGTTCTTTGCCGTTTTCATCCATCAGAGTGCAAAATCCATCCTCTATATTGTTTAGCTGAAAAAATTAAATAAAAAATTACTTAAATACTTGTGGTTATATTGTTATCAGACCTATTCTTTATGGATCATAGCCTAATGGGTCCACCAGGTGGGATCAATTCAAAACCGAACATCCCTTAAGTTAACATCAGTTTGAAAACCAACCCTGAAAAAAAAGTATTTAGCCTAGCCTAAAAATAGATTTTATGTAAAAACTCATCGGTTGCAAGGGGTTTACTTTTGTATCAATTATGTGACTTGATTATTAAGGGAGGAAAATCAATTTTAAACACATTCTTGGTGACACTAAAAACTGACCATTTATAAGCTGTGGAACTCTACTTTTGTAATATTTGTTAATAAATGTTCTTCAACATTGTTCTCACAACAAAAGGAATACATTATCCTTTGTTCAAATTCATTTACAAACCAACCAATGAATAGATCGCATTTTATTTTTTAAATCTAAGCTATACATGCATCAGCACAAACTTAGGACATTCTCTACATGTAATCTAAAAAAGAAAAGTAAATGTATTCCAATTCTCATTTTATATATACTTTTAATTCAATAATTAAATGAAAATGCAGTTGTGTACCTACTAGCTGTAATTTACAAAAAATATTTGATAGGTTAGAATGAAATAAAGAACAAGAGAATGGATGCTACCTACTCACCTGGTATTCTGTACGTTTGATGACTGGTACATCCATGTTATGAGTTGATGGACACATATCTTCATACTTTTTATCATTGAAAATGTTAATTCCAACAAGATGAACCTAGAAAATAAATTATACACATGATAACCATCTGCTCATCACTACTGATCATCACATGCTAGATTGCAGATTTCACAATTGTCAATGCAACAAAGCAACCAAATTGTTAGCAGTTTTACTAGTATATAGTGACGTATGTAAATGTGAAGTGGCCATATAGCCCACAGAGGACATTTTGGGTGGGCCATTCTGAAAAAATAGCTGTGACAGAAAATTTAGTAAACATGTTACATATATTGGATGAATTTATGTACCCCATAAAGACACACTATTTGGTTCTTTTTTTACTTTCGACAAATTTGTGCTACTCACAAAAAAGTAATGTCAATGGCCCTTTCTAGAATGAACATCCGAGTATACAACACTGTTATTGTGCCATATAGTGCATGTTGTTTTTGTTTTCTTCTATTCAACGACACTTGATGTATTTTTAGCAATGATAAACTAGGGAACATTTAGCGGCTTGCTGACAGTAATTGATCCTAGACCAGTGTTCTCGCTGGGTGAAAATTAAAGGGGGGTGAGCCCCCTCATGATCCCCTCCCCGTCCCTGACATCTCCCCCCCCCCGAAAAAAACAACAACAACACACAAAAACATGCACAATAAACAATTACAGTATTTTTGTTAGAGCTATTTTCACTGAAGACTTGGGAGGTCAGCTAGCATCAAAGAGTGTTGTAGAAACAAATTTACAGAGTGTGGCCAACAGGGAGATTGTTGATTGTATGCGTTCATTAGTACTAGTGGCATTTGTTTAGATATCTTTATAAAATGTAGGATTTAAAAAATAAAAGTGACTGCATGATTTTAAAATAAAAATAACAATGACACATTTTAATTTAATTGCTATGTGATATTAAGAAATAATTATTTTCAATAAGCAAAATTATTAAACATTGTGCACACGTTAAGATTGACTCCAAACTAAAACGCAGACCATTTGAAGGTCGGCTAGCATCGAAAGTATGTGCGATACGAGTGTTGCACAGTTGAATTTGACGATGGTAGTCTAGGTTAAAATCTAGGCCGCTTTGGCAGATCAAAGTGAAACAGCTGACAATAAGAATGTAAATTACACAATGTATTTACTGACAGTGGTTCAGGTTGTTTTTGTTTGCCGTTTCGTGTTTTAAACAAAAAACAAAAAAAATTAACATAACAATTAAACATTTACATTTTAATTGATGTAGTTTGAATGAAATAATAATTAATATATTGATATTCAATAAATACAGTTACTGAAGTGTTAGCATTTACGGTACAAGCGAAACCGATTACACAATACGCATGCGTTGGAACGGGTGCGACCGATCAAATGCAGATTGCTGTTAGGCTTGAAAGAGATTACTAATTTACTGTGACAATAAACAAGTCATTGTTTGAAGATGAATTTGTGTGAATTTGTTGTTGAAATTAAATGAGGTGCAAATTATTACGGTGAATTCTATTCCTATTCAAGTTAACAAATCAGTGGCATGAGTCAACTTACGTGAAGATTGCAGGTATATTGTGTAAAAACGATGTAGAATAATCGGAAATTGTTGGGTGTCGGAGTAAAATTTTATACAGAAAAATCAAAGGGGGCGCGCAAAAGTGCGAATTGGGGTCGCTGCGCCCCCCTTAAATGGACCAGCAATACCCCTGCTATACAAACCTTGGGTCAACTGGGCACTTTCAGCAAAGTACCTTGAGTCAATTGGGCACTTTCACCACCTTGCTATCTTGGCACCCAGAAGTATAATTATAATGAATACTTTTTAAGATATATTCAAATATTCAAGTGTAGTTCAACATGTTAACAAAAATGCCAAAATTAAAAAAAATTCTAAAAACCTGCATGACTACAAAGTGGTTAGATTTGAGTAAAATGAATCGGTAAGCTTGCCTTAGCGTGACCATGTTTTCCAGTTTTAGAGGTAGTCATTTCAACGATCTTGCACGGGTTTCCTTTAATCATGACATGTCCATTCTTACGCAGGGCTGAGCACTGGAGCGGGTAGGTCAGTGATTCACCAGAGATGGCGTTCTCAAACTGCTCTTCATGGTCAGACATCCTGAGAGGGTGCTGTTTTCTGAAAGAATCCAATTTTTTAACTTCAGGGCACAATATTTAACCAAAAAAAATAATAATTGTCTGTTGGTTAGGCAAAACCGAATTCACACAAATGGTCAGTCAAGTGGTGAAAGGTAAAATTTAATGTTCAAAAGAAAAACCACTCCCCGAATTATACATAACTGCTGTTAAAAACTTATGATTTTCTGTTTTAAATGTAAAGTCATGCAACCTAATAGATGGGGTATAATCTAGATAATTTGTGATGGATCCCTTTACAGTGAAATTAGGGGAAAAGGTCTTAAAAGGGGGAAATAGCTATCAAATTAGGGTAAATATGATAAATATAATTTATCTGGTTAATGGTAAATGAGAAAATTAGAAAGAAAAAAAGAAAATCCTTATATTAAAAGGGATTGAATACCTATTTATAAGACCTTTCAAGGAAATTGTCATGTCATAATTGGGAATAATTCTGTACAAGATAGGGAATGTACTGTAAGAGAATGGGGCCTGTTAACAGGCCCCAAAATGCACGCTAGATTAGACATTGTATTAGGTAACCAATCAATTACACAAATTCACATAACCAAACATTAAGTTGCCTGACACTTATTGATGGAACACAATGAATATCATTTACAAATATAGACAGCAATTTGACGTGAATTTATACTGAGGTATTGTAATATCAAAAGGCTCTTTCTCAAAAGCTGATTATGAAGGTTGGCTAGCATCAAAAGCACTGCTGGCATCAATTAAAGCATGTACGATATGAGTATTACAGTGTTGAAATTGACAAGGTTAGAATTTAGATCGATTCGGTAAATCAAAGTGAAATAAATAGCCGACAGTAAGAATATAAATGGCACAATGTATTCATTGAGTGGTTCAGGGCGTTTTTGTTTGCTGTATTGTGTTTTAAACAAAGGTCAGTAAAACTTACATTTATATTTTAATTGATATAATTTTAGTAAAATAAGACTTTAGTATATCGATATTCAATAGTTACTAAAATGTACAAACAAAAGCAATTAAACAATGCGCATGCATGGAAAATGGCGACTTATCCTAGAATAAGGTAAAGGGCATGGAAAGGGATTTCTACTTCGCTGTCAAACAAGGCATTGTTTTGACAAGGGTTTGTGTGAATTTGTTATTGAAACTGAATGACGTGCAAATTATTATGGCGACTTCCTATCCTATTCTGGTTAACAAATCCGTGACACAGGACTAGCCATCGTAGGCCTATATGGGGATCGATCATGTGTAAAAACAAAGTAGAACAATCAGAAATTGTCAGTGTTCGAGTTGAATTTTATACATGATGCAACAGAGGGGGGGGGGGGGTATTTTTTATTTAATAACTTATAACAGTTAATCCAATTACCAAATGTGTACAAATCACTGTAGTGCACTCACTACACCACTTGGTCAAAAAAAACACAAAAAAACATAGCACTTCGAAACTCGCTTGATATTAGGTACTCGCTATGAAATATGCGCTAAACACTTTCTGCAGAAATAAACAAGCAATCGCCTAATATCTCTTTTTTTAACATTGGCGTTACGATTGGATTCCACCAAACATAAGTGTCTGCTTTGTTAGATAATGGTGGATTTCATGTACAGTTTTAGTAAGCATTTGACTACAACGTGACATGTGACAGTTTGCGAGTAAATTATAATAATAAAAATAAAAAACATTTATTATTATTTTAAAATAATAATAATTTGAGCTTTGATTGTATCTGAACTTAAAATTTGATTTTGTAATAATATGTAACTTGACAATGCTAAAAGCATTGCCATTTCATACAATACATAAAATAAACAAAACTGTGTGTGTGTCCATGTTGTTTCTCACTGGTGATATATTTTTTAATCCATACAAGACCTTCATACGTTTAGGATGACTCTTTAAATATTTGATTCGTGTTCCTGTGATCAGGGCTTTCCCCAGGATTTTTTCAAGGCTCTTGCATTTTAGGATTTTTTTTCAGCTTCAAATTTTATATATGGATTACTAAAACTGAATTAAAAACAATCTTAGATTAATTGTTGCTTTATATTTTGGGATGTTTTTAATATATTAGAATATTGCTAATATAATATAATTCAAAGCAAATCCGAAAAACAAAATATCAATAATTAGTCACTTTCATATAGACCATTCCACCAAAAAAAATATGAATATTGTATAATAATAATAATAATAATAATAATAATAATAATAATAATAATAATAATAATAATAATAATAATAATAA
>JAUTBW010112483.1:0-15253 GCA_032361425.1 Peltospira smaragdina | reverse complement strand
TAATAATAATAATAATAATAATAATAATAATAATAATAATAATAATAATAACAATAACAATAACAATAATAATAATATTAATATAGTGTAAGTGTAAAACTAAGTACATTACCTAGTTCTTTGAGAAGACCAACTCCAGTCTATTATTTAACATTTGGAAATTCATGGGATTTGTGTTGTTCTCCAGGATAATGTTTTTTCCTATATGGCACCATCCGACCAAATTTGAATCAGAACTGCTTTGGCCTTTAAATCGACTATTTCAGGGCTGAATACTATGTATATCAATAACATCTTCCACTTACCGTATAGAGTAAATATATCCAATCATTATGCAAAACAAACATGATGTAATTAGTCTCATTAATCAGTTAAAACAAACTTCAAATCCATTAAAGTGCTTGACCTTGACATTCCCTTGACATTCAGGAAATTTAATTATTACGGTCAGTTTAAAATCTGGATTAAAATTTCGTCGGAACTGCGATCGTTTTAGAATTTTTTGTACCAGTAATTAACTGTGTTTTAAGATGATCAGTTTAAAACTTGATAGGAAACAAATAATAATGTTTTAAACTGACCCGAATAAATAAATTTTCGGAATGTCAAGGTTGTATCTTTGCTATATAGAAAAACTGTCTCGCCAGATTAACGTTCAAAGTCCAATGAATGTCCAAATGTGAAATAACAGACTGATGACGTAAATCTTGATTAACTAGACAATCACCATGTCCACGCGAACAAAAAATGACCATATAATTAAATTTCACCCAAAAAAACCACACCACCAAAAAAAAAAAAAAAAACACAATAAAAAAAGAGGAAATATTTAGCATACAGTCAGACCGAAGTATTAGGTTCTGGAATATCTTTACTGGTGTCCGATGGACCTACCACCACTGGCACTGACACGACTCCAC
Source organism: Peltospira smaragdina (assembly GCA_032361425.1). NCBI lineage: Eukaryota > Metazoa > Mollusca > Gastropoda > Neomphalida > Peltospiridae > Peltospira > Peltospira smaragdina. The sequence continues at coordinate 14,333 of JAUTBW010112483.1, read as the reverse complement.
CAGAACCAGCAGACGATGTTTGTTCATGGTCATACTTCCGGAGTTGAAAGATATCTTTCTGTAACGTTTTTGGCTAAATATATTTAATATAGCTAATAACTAATTCATTCACCTTTGTTCCAAGGCATTTATCAAGACATTCAAGAAACTCTCTCCTGTAACAGTCCCTAAGTAAACCCAAATTTATTTTACCGGAGCTCAAATGAGCTCCAAGATTAGCCATCCTGACTTTTCTGTGGTAGTTTCGCCCTCTGTATTACGACCCCATCAATAAAATACTCAGTGATAATATTAATTCTTAAAAGTACAGTAATAATTAATACTAATCGTTTGTTTGTTTGTTTGTGTGTTTGTATTATGCATGCATGTATGCATGTATGCATGTATGTATGTATGCATGTATGTATCCTGCCTGTGGTTATATGATGTCAGACAATTATTGTTAACGACAATACGAAAGGAAAACGTCTACCGCGACATGGGATACTCACTCCGATTAGCAACAAACGATATATTAAAATCACCATACCACAGACATGATAGCACATACCACGGCCTTTATTACAGCAGTTGTCGAGTAACTGATGGAACAATACCTAACTCGTTGATATCTAGCTTTAAAGCCAAGAGGCTAGGCCTAATCATCATCATCATCATCATCGACAAAACAGGTTGTTTAAAATTATGCGAGTTAACAGTGCTTCAATGATATTATTGATTTCTGAAAATTATCGGTTTTTTATACACCAAAAATATCATCAATTGGCTTCGCAAAGAAACAATTTACAGGCATATGGTTTGGCATCATTAATATAATTATATACTTACTATGGCTTTTTCACTTTGCCACTGTTTCCCCTACATCATGTTTTCTGTTGGATTCTTTATAACGTTATTAATTTGGAAGGAATGTAGGCCTACTTTAAAAGTATATTGTCTGGTAATGTTATTATAAAATCTAATTTTAAGTTTAAATACAAACAAAATTGCGTTTTTAATTTACGTTATACTCGTGTTGAGTGCGTCGTTAAATAATCATCTCCTTCCTTTTGATGCAACAGTGTGCATAAGAACCTCATGTTAACCCTCTTAACACATGTATAGGCATGCATGCATGCATGCATGCATGCATGCATGTATGTATGTATGTATGTATGTATGTATGTATGTATGTATGTATGTATATGTATTATTATTATTATTATTATTTTTTTTTTTTAAAGAAACAACATACAGCAATAACATTTAGCCTACTCGGGGACCTTCATATCTTCTTATTTTGGCAGTCCATATTTTTTTCGTAAAAGGGTCTTTAGGAATTCTATGAAAATTAATTGTGTTGTCATATCTAGAATCTGATACACAGTATGGAACAGAACACTTGTTTTGACCGTCCTCTGTGTGTATTTGTAGCTTCAGCCATATTACTAAAGCAGCGCTTGCCGAGATAGCCTCATTCTGGTTATGGAATGTCTGGCATGCATATCATTTGAGACCTACTAAATCATATTAATTTAAAAGAAAGAAAGAAAGAAAGAATGAAAGAAAGAAAAAAAATTAGTAAGCAAACGTTATATAAGTAATTATTATCTCCCCTCATAAGCCTCGATTATGAGAAAATATTTACGTTCAATTTTAGCAAGAAATGATTTTTATTACAAATACTATAACTGCAAACAAAATGGCATCGGAATTGACAGGTGTACGTTTGGTACAGTCGAAATATGAAGGCTCTTCAAAAAAACTTATTTGTACAACATTTTTTGCATGTATTGGCGCTTTGTCGTTTGGATATAGTATCGGGTACAGCTCTCCAGCAATACCCAGCATGATGAAAGCGAAAGTTTTAGCAGAAAAAGACGTTGGGTGGTTTGCGTCGCTGCTGACGATCGGTATTTTGGCAGGAGGTCCATTTGGCGGATGGTGCATTGAAAAGTTTGGAAGAAGGAGATCTATCTTGCTGTCATCATTACCATTTATTTTTGGCTGGTTAGCTATTTTGTATGCCAAAGACGCCATGATGCTGTTCGAAGGACGATTTGCCACAGGTTTTGCCAGTGGCATGGTGATCGTTTGCATTCCTATTTATCTGGCAGAAATCTCCACCAAATCTATGCGTGGGGTTTTAGGGTCATGCATGCAACTGTCCATTACTGTTGGAATATTTTGGGCATATACAGCAGGCCTTAAAATGGACTGGCACGGGGTGGCATTTATAGCCCTTATTCCTGCAGTGGTGCAGTTACTGGCAGTTTCTTTCTTACCAGAAACTCCTCAGTGGCTGTTATCAAAAGGCAGAAAGGCAGAGGCTCTCAAAGCACTGCAGGCTGTCCGTGACTCACACATGGATGTACAGGAGGAGTGCAGGGACATTGATGAAGGCTTAGATTATGCAGAAGAATTCTCATGGAGTGAATTTCGTAAATCTGAACTCCTACAACCACTTATTATTTGCACTGCAATTATGACATTTCAGCAGTTTAGTGGTATCAATGCTGTTATGTTTTATACAGTGACTATCTTTCAAACAGCAATTCCCAACCAGGCTCACATTGCTACTGTTATTGTAGGAGGTGTTCAGGTTGTAGCAACGGTTGTTGCTTGCTTGTTGATGGACAGACTGGGCAGACGCAAGTTGTTGAGTGGGGCAGGAATTATTATGACAATAACACTCATGATGTTTGGACAATATTATAGACTTTTGGCTTCAGACTCTCTCAGTGGATCCCTGAAAATCTGGTTTCCAGTTTTCTGTCTTACTTTTTATATAATAGGTTTTTCTTTGGGATGGGGACCAATTCCAATGCTTGTAATGTCGGAAATTTTCCCAACCCGTGCCAGAGGAGCTGCAAGTGCAATCGCAGTCTTTGCAAATGGACTTGCTTCTTTCTTTGTGACAAATCAGTTCATGTCAATGCAAAATACATTTGGTGCGTCAGGTACTTTCAATATTTTTGGTTTCAGCTGTTTCACAGCAGTAATATTTGTGTGGCGTTACCTTCCTGAAACCAAAGGAAAGTCATTGGAAGATATTGAACTTTATTTCCTTGGCAGAAGCATAATTAAAGTTTAAAGAGATAATTTCTGCCACATATGTGTGATATTTTCATGAAAATCAGTTGTAAAAAGTGGCTGTTTTAAACAGTTTTAATTAGCATTTGAATTATTGACAACTTCATCAGATAATAATTTTTTCACAATTTACATCATACCATTTCCATAGAACCTTGCAAGTTTTATATAGAATTTTTTTTCCCTTCCTTGTTTTATTTTCCTTTTTATTATTATTTTTTTTGGCATCACCTCCAACTGAAGCTCACAAAACTGGGATAACATATTATATTTGGATCTGACTTTGTTTCCTGTTCATGTTGTTAGTTTTGTTGTTACGTATTTTATTTGTTATTGTTTAAAATAAACTAATGCTATTTCTCATTTGTTGAGAGGGTATATATATATATTTATTTGTTACTTGTTTAAGCACTATTTAACAGTGGATTTAAATATTAACATGCAGATGAAATTTAAAACTTGAGATGGGCCAATTAACTGATTCTCTTGTTACGCATATTTAAATTTCAATAGCTCAGGTGTTTATGTACATATAATTTATATTATGCAACTACATTAACAGATCTGTACGTGGCCTATCATAGTTTATATTAATATAAGAAATAACAATAATTGGTATCTGTATGCCCCCCACCCCCACCTCCCCCCAATAAAAAAAAAAAAAAAAAAAAAAAATATATATATACTTAAGTGATTCAGATAAAAGCAAAATATTGGAGATTTATATCACTGAATCTCCATGATTGTGTTACATATTTAATCACGTGTGGCTGTTTATTTTCATGAAGATATTACTTGAAGAAACAAATGATGTTTCCATCTGCTTGGTCAGTTGGTGTATGGATAGATGAACCATAGTGTTTTTCTCATTGAAATGTTTGACACCATAATAATGATTAATGAGGATCAGGCGAACTAATCTGCTGGGTGGTGCAGCCAGTCATACTAGGACACCGATTGTTTACTATCAAACCTTATGAAAATGTGCTGTTTTGCATTGTTTTTAATCATCCCTGAAAACTAATACTTAGATAAAACAATGGCCAGTTTGAAAGCAATATTAAACATCTGTGATCTGAATGTTTCAGGCAAAAATATTTATTTAATACAGCAGTAGGAACAATGTTTTACCAGGGTATTGAGCGAATGAAAAACTCATAGCCAAGTGGTCATATAAGGAGCCACCAATGAAAATACAGATAGCAGACACGCCTGATCTAGACTATAGGAAGTTATTCACTCGGGTATCGACATATGCGATTGTGAATTTGGCTCTAGTGTGATAATAAAACAAAAGGATGAAACTTGAGTATGCAAGCTTTGATGTTGCCTATTAACTGTTTCATGTTACATCACACTAACAGTTTATATCAATATAAGAAATAACAATAATTGGTTATCAAGGGCTAATTGATATCTGTATGCCCCTCCCCCACCCCCCCTCAAAAAAAAAGTATTAAAAAATAAGAAAACAGTACAACTGTGTCGGTGTTAGACATGGAAGGGTAATTAGTACTAGTAGCTTGACTGGCTCAAGATTTGTTTACGCTAAATATCCCATTAAAATAACATCTATTTATTTATCACGTTACAGTTATCAAATTGAGATCTGATTTCTAGTGTAGTAAATATAGATGTATATTTCTCATTCTGTCTAGCATGCTACTGCAGAGAAAACAGCATTATTTGTGTATGTAACATATCCAAATTTAAGCCAGATGTCCCAGTTCTCAATATCGATACCTGGATGTATGCTTTTTCCGCTGAATCCTCATTGAAATGTATATAAAACAAAACCGTTTTGTTCTATTTATTAATAAAACAAATTTAATGTGTTTTGAGGAGTATGCTCTTGCTTAAATGATGTCAGGTTGAGGGTCCTTATTCACAAAATAGTGTAAGTTAAGTTTTACATCTAAATGTAAATCTACATCCGATCACTGTCTGGGAGTAGCATTTCTCATATCAGGGACCAGGTGACAAGTCAGTTCATTAAAACTACATACTATTTGCTTCTTTCCTAGCTATTACAAGCAATAATATTTATTTACCATATTTTAGAGGTACTGTGTAACAGTGTGCTTGTAATTGGTAATATTAGTTGATCTTAATTCTCAAAGACTTTAATCCAACAATATATATTTAGTCCATGATGTCAGAGCATGTAAATTTATGTTTCCTTGCAAAACCAAGCTACTTTTTTCCCATGCTACAATAGGTCTTATGCTGATGCAGTCTGTGATAAAAGAAAAAGAAGTGTTGAATGCATTGTTAAATAAAGTACTGTATGTCTTAAAACATTAAATAAAATACTGTATATGTTAAAACATTAGAACCTCAGAATTATTAAATGTCTCATAATTGTACATTAGCTTGTTGTCATATCAGACCTCAAAAACCATAATCAGGTTATTCTTTGTTTCAATTTAGAAATTCAATGCCACATTAACACAGTGGCTTGGAAACTGTTTACTTAAGTGCTAGTATTATGTATTTAATACATAAATACAATTACTGATTCATAGATAGACTAATTTGTGATATAATAAAATTATGTTTATATTTCATTAAAGTTGTGATATATTTCAGTACAAAGTTCAACCCTGTTGATTGCCTGTGGCAGTCAGCAGCAACATAGAGAATGCAGCAGAATTTTCATTTTCTGTGGCACAATTTAAACCAATAACCAAATTTAATATTTTGTTTAAGATGTATTTAAAAAATGAATTTGTTTTTAAATTGAAAACAGAAGGTAATGTCAAAACTTCACCTTTATTACTAAATATCTGAGATATTGGGCATACTTGTAAAAATACAAAAGTACTAATTAGCAGTCGTCAAACTGTATATTTGAGGGATTAATGGATTACAAAGGCATGACCGTTTTTACAATGTTGGACCATGGTTGTGGTGCATTATGGGGTTATTAATGTACATTTGTTATATAAAGGTTTTCTCTACCACGTTTGATTGCCGTGGACAGTTTCTTTATCGTGGGGGTAGAATATCAGTGATTTCTATGGTGCTGCTAAATACACATATATTTTCTGATTACAGTAAATAAATTGAAATTAGTTCATTGCATATATTGGTTGGTATGATTCTTTGAATAAAATTAATTTTATCGAGATTTATCAGTAGCATTATTTAGTGTGTGTGGCTTGATATACCTCATTTGATAGAATATTTGTTCAATGTATGTGGGTTGTAGGATTAGGACATGTATTGTTACGGCTATAATGTACATATAAAAGATATAGCAGGTTTCCCCCAAGACTGAATTAAAACCTAACAAATCTTTGAAATCCAATGGACAGTAATTAATGATGGTTCTTTAAAAATATGAAGAGTCAATTAATTAACCCATAATAATTTACTAATTATGTTATAATGGTTTCAAAATAAAGTTTTATAATTCTGACAAAACTATAATATAATGGTGAAATTCATCATGGTGATTGTTGTGGGGTTTCTGTAAGAATAGCACTGTTTGTGTGTAAAGGTTAGGACAATGATGAGGTGACAGTGTTTTGATATTGATATTGAAAATAAATTACAAAATCTTCTTTTAATGTTGTTCCATAAAGAATTGAAACATATATGTACTGTTACTGGTAGTATCTTTTAATTTATTTACAATTATATTTTGTGTTGCAGTTATTTTGGGAAATAAATAAATAATGGATTTTTCTGTGTTTGGATTAATTTATTTATTAAATTACATGTTGACACTTTTTAAATTATGTATGTACCAGGTAAGCTAAATCTCATTTGAAAATCTGAGTTACTGAATCATGACTATATTATTGAAAAATAATGAAATGTTCAGACAATAGATGTGACACGTGTATTTAAATAGGATGTGACAATATGTCTTTAACCCAGCTGGAATCTGTGTCATTAACATGACAGAGTTTGATGTGACAAATACCATGAGCTTTCAGAAATGCCTGTGGCTACTGAAAGCTTGCTGACTGCTCACGAATGCAGAACGTTTTTCATTTAATTAGTAATCAACACATTATTACAGTTATATGCTGTAGGATGTAGGTTAAGGATGATAATGAGAAAGAAAACCAATGGCAGCAGAGGATTTTCTTTTAAAAACAATACTTATTAATTTTCATGTTTAAAGCTACTATGTTGAGAATATTATTTAAACATTTAGTAGAGATGATCAAGTCATATTATGTCTAACTGGCACGCTCCACACTAGTCTTGTTATGCTACTATCGCTATCTAGGTCACAGAAAAACGCTTTATGTTAGTACACGTTCTTTCATGGGGACCTGCCTTGCTTAAACAAAATAGTGAAATTTGTATTTTTAGCATTTACAATATCCTTTGATAGAGAAGGCTAATAAGTGGAATTCAGATACTGTAGTGACCAGTTATAAAATATGTTAAAATTGACGATGTAATTTTAAGTGGAGGATTGACCAACAAGCAGTGCCTGTATAAAGGTCTCTCCTAGTCTATTACATATGCTGTGTAGACAATTAATCCAAGAATAATGAGACATCTTTTACATGCATGTTCGTATATTTAAGTCGGTGCATATCACCACCTTGGGGTGCCTCAACACAATAGCTTAGTAATGGCTGACATGTTTGATCTAAGATCAGTTCCTGTCAATGAGCCACTAGGGACTTTTCCCAGTACAATTTTTTTTTTTTTATTATCCAAAATAACCATTAATAAAAATGTGTATGTAGAGTCAAATATATGTTTAGTAAACAGTATTACAAAGGGGAGTTGTCAAAAAAACACCTCAGATTTAAGTCAGAGAGGCTGTCATTTCAATCGGGGAAATACAACTGTCACAACTCTAGATGATGGTTATAAATGGAAAATATTCATTTGAGTTAGCAAACCTTGTTTAGTCACATTGAAGGCATTTTATTTAAATTCCAGTGAATAAAATTGCACCTGCTGTTGTTTTCTGATCATGGACTATTGCCATAATTCAATTACTTATCAGCATTATCATTAGCAAATTAAATAATTATATTGGATAAATGGATAATTATACAAGATAAATTTAGAGATAAATCAAATGAATATATTTTCCAGTAACATTTGTTTGGTGATTCAATAGGTCAGTGCTCTGCGACAGCATGCCTTTAATGGCTAAAATAGAGATAATAATTTACAAGAAAGAAGACAGTGCTTCATTTTAGAAACAACAAAGAACTGAACATTTGCAAAATTTAATACCTATATTTAAACAATAACACATGAGTATACGTTCACAAATCAAGTTATTTATACTAAGTTTTAAGATATCTGATGAAATCTTCAATACAGCTAGGATATTTTCTGGCTTTTTTCTTTATTAATTTGGCTTTCTATATTTGCTCACATAATGAATATAAAGGATACAAGTACGGTAATGAGTATACGAACATATAGTGTTTTTATATTATAAAATTATTCCTGATATTTATCCCAAATGAACGTGGAAAGTGAAATCCATTTATAATGCTGTTGGCATGGCACTGTGGAAAGAAACGCTCATTTTAGGTAGTTATATTTATCTGACCATCTTTCAAAATGGATGGCATACAGGCTTCTCAAAACAAGTGGCTGTGTTCATGAATGTTCAAAATCATGACTTTTATACATATAAAAACAAATGAAAGGGGGACAGCAAATGCAATCTTTGAGATATGCTCTTTAAAAGTACTGAACCTCTATTTGCATGTAACATTAATGTCAAAGGTTTTAGATAATTTGGGGTGGGTGAGGTCGCATGACCAAAAGAGGTTGGGAACCATTGGTAAAAAGACTACCTAAAAAACACCTCCAAAATAATTTAAAAGAAAAGTCAAAAAGTAATTATGATTAGTGTAAAGGTTAAAAGGTTAACCCCCCACCAATAAAAAAATAAAATAAAAAATAACCGAAAACCCATAGAAAATCAGATGGCCAATCCTTTTTTTGAAAGACAAATGTCTACTATTACACAAATAATTAGGTTAAAGGTTACCTCCCACTCCCCTAAAAAAAGAGGAAAAGATAGTACACTCCCCCAAAAAGAAACAAAAGATGCCCCCTAAAAACCCACACCCAACAATAGCCTCCATTGAAATTCCCAGAGAAACGGCCAATAAGCTCAGCACCCCGCTCTCTACGTCTGATCGACGTCGATGGTGAGGTCCACTTTGACCATGTCGGTGGGCACGCCCATCCCGCCTCCTCGCAGCCCGGCGAGGAAAACCTGCGGCTTTGGCACATTGCTGTAGGAGTCGTGTTTCGTCTGCGTGCCGTTGTCTCTGCAAGATATACACATAGTAGTTAGCTAAACTGTGAACTCACAGACTACACTGAACTCATAACTGATATGGTCTGTACAGTGGTAGTTAGCTAAACTTTGAACTCATAACTGATATGGTATGTACAGTGGTAGTTAGCTAAACTTTGAACTCATAGCTGATATAGTCTGTAAGTGATAGTTAGCTACACTGTGGACTCATAGCTGATATAGTCTGTAAGTGATAGTTAGCTGAACTGTGAACTCATAGCTGATATAGTCTGTAAGTGATAGTTAGCTAAACTGTGAACTCATAGCTGATATAGTCTGTAAGTGATAGTTAGCCAAACTGTTGACCCATAGCTGATATAGTCTGTAAGTGATAGTTATCCAAACTGTGGACCCATAGCTGATATAGTCTGTAAGTGATAGTTAGCCAAACTGTGGACTCACAGCTGATATAGTCTGTATAAGGTAGTTGGCTAAATTAAACTCATAGCTGGTATGGTCTGTATTGCGGTTTGTTAATTTCAGATATCAAATATATAATATACAGGATAATTAACTGAACTGTAAACTGATAACCAGTACGGTCTGAGTAAGATACAGCATAGGTTTGAGATGAGTGTGAGAGCACTTACTTTGGTAAATAGACCTGTGTGACATTGTCCCGGCGCAGGTTGCTCAGGTTTGTCTGCATGGAGTGGGTCAGTTTTGTCCTCAGGTTCGTCTGAAATTACACAGCATACACAATATATTAACTACACTCCACACACTGTCTTTACCGTTGTATGTCAAATGGATGTATAAACAGAGGAATCCTGATGCTGCCAATTCATGCTCTTTTTGATAGCAGCAAGGGCTCTGTTATATGCACACCATTACACAAATAGAATAATACATACCATGGTCTTTGTTACACCACTGTAGAACATGAAATAGCTCAAGATTGATTAATCAGATGACCTACCATACTTTAAGAGAATGCTCATTCTAAAAGAACAAGAAAATTCTTTCTGTCCAATAGTTTTTGATTATAATGACTAGCCGATTAAAAAACTTTAAAAAATTCGAAAAACATTAGAAACACTATTAAAATTTAATTCTGTAGGTGTTTTTTGTACAGCACTGTCAACAGAAATTAAAAATTAATTTCTGGTTTGCAAGCAAATATCAAGTTTAACAGGTTGATATTAATTTGCTATTTGTTTTCATTTTATTTTTGTTAAAAATTAATATAAAACATCAAATGGCTAAAAAATTATTGTTGAAGAAAACCACTGGGTTCCCCGAATGGAGACTTACATGACTATCCTACTTGAAATGTACCACTGTAATTGTGTTTGTATTAATCTGACACTTGTTTATTAAATGTTAACACTTTAAATTTGACTGTTTTGTGGAACAATAATTAAACGAGTAACTGAAGGACAGCTCCAGTGCTGAGACAACAGAATGAGAGCGATGTGACAATGTGTTTTAACGACCACTACAAACAACTGTCAGGTTGACAGTCTCACCAGTTTTATGGCTTTCCTTCTGAGCTCCCACTCATTCCACTCGTATGACTTGACGATGTTCGACTCCAGGATATGTGTGTCAGTTTGAGATGCTGTGTCACACTTTGTTATTGGTTTCTCTATCATCTTTCCTGTGTCACGGCCCTGTACAAAAACAACATACAGTAAGATAGGGTTTGTTCAGATAATTTCTCAACAAATACAGCCTAATGTTTATCAGTCATTAATCAGTTGTGAGAACAACATCGTGCTTTATGAACTAAAGAAACTGATATTAAATCTGCAGTCATTCCATTTTTAAAAATATTTAACCATTAGAACAATTAATCCAATCATCAGCTATGTACAAAACTGACTTCCAAAGTGCAATGCATTCTTTAAATCACAAGTTCAAATTTAAAACAAATACAGCACTTCAGAACTGGGTCATAAAGGTCGGGCTCTCTCAAAACTCTGCCTCCACTGGTTGTGCACAATCACTGAATGTCCCAATAAATAATCGCATATAATCTTGACAAGATGTTACTGGCACCCACTAACAATACTGCATATGCATATGCTGCATTAAATTGTGGGTCTTATTTTTACTGTATAGTAAGTATTTGATGCTAATTGCCAATTTGCAAGTAAATTAAAAGGGCAGTTATGCTTGGATTTGAACTTAAAATTAGATTTATATTAAACATATTCCAAGTATTGCAGTTTCAACTAAAAGGATTTATCCATGTACAACAGTACTAATATTTTGTAAACATTTTATGAAAAACTTAACACATTTTTATAAATATTTAATTTAATATAACTTTTAGAATAGAAAACTCATACTTGTCATAGGCTCATTAACAGTAACTGATCTCAACTGAATTGATGTTAGACACCCAGTTGTATAGAAGTTGGCTGGATGAACTAACATGCAATATCAGTTGGTTAGTAATGCGGACTGACCTGTGAATATGGAGTAATGGCGGAGAACTGAGTGTGCAGTTCAAGCAGTTGGATAAGCTCAGGGCTTTTCTTGGCTCCTTCTGCAGCCAGCTGGATATACCTGCAAACACCAGGCAAAGATCAGCCTACTACCAGCAACAATTACACCAGGCAAAAATCAGCCTACCACCGGCAACAATTACACCAGGCAAAGATCAGCCTATCACCAGCAACAATTACACCAGGCAAAGATCAGCCTACCACCAGCAATAATTACACCAGGCAAAGGTCAGCCTACCACCAGCAACAATTACACCAGGCAAAGGTCAGCCTACCACCAGCAACAATTACACCACACTGAACACTGTGTTCAGGACTGCACTTTCCAGGATCAAATGAAAATAATATCTGGAAAGCTAAGGACTTCATTAGGAGTTAGAATGGGCGAAGTTGACAAGTTTACAGCTAGTCTGTAGGCAGGAAATACGAAATATAAAGTTCATTTCCAAGAAGAATAAATTAGTTTTCTTCAGCAATGGGAGGTTTATATAGGCATATCAGATTTATTTAACAATTCCTGCTGATAATGATATGTCGTCATAAAAGGCAATTTGGCAAATTTAAAAGAAATATCAGTAATGTTTTAAAAAAACACATTCAAGGCCCTGTGCTTATAAAAGTCTACACTATAATGTAATGATATTTGAATAACACTCCGATGACATTAAAGTCTTGAATTTATTAATGTCTAGACTTTTAAAAGTTTTATAAGCAGACAGCCAAATGTACTTTAAGAGGACTCATCACTTGAATACCTGCCTTCATACGTAGGGACAACAAGTTACTGTGGAAACAATTTATTAAAAAAAAACATTTATTATTTAACAATGCACTCAACACATTTTTATTAATGGCTATATCAGTGTTAGAAATGCTTCAATTATTAAAAAACCTAGTCGCTACCTGACCGGGATCGATCTCAGATGTGGATTGAGTTAAGAAAACACTATCTGACCCCAGTGTACACAGACGGGTTGGACGGGCTCTGTACAGACACAAGAGACTCACATTTCAGGGTTCTCAGCAAACTCCACAGCTGCTTCTTTGCATGAAAATGCATAATGTTTGTCTCGAAACCTCAGCACACCTATTTCTGGATTGGACGGCAGCAACAGTCGGTCATACTTGCCCACTGATAGAGCACAGTATCCCTGTGGGGTGAAAATGGAAATAATTGTAATTAGTAAATATCTCCACAGCATGTAAATATATTAGAAACTAAACTAGAGGGAAGATATCAGATACTCCTCCACCCTCTCATCCATGGACTCTCAATTAACTTCAGTGTTGCAATGGATAAGTCACTGAACCCCCCCAAAAATAAACCACAATGAAAAAAACAATGAAAAAAAAAAACAAGAACAAAACAAGAACAAAATAACAACAACAAAAATTAATAAAAACCAAATAATAATTATAGGATATTAATCATCTTCCATTTTGTATCATGTTTATGTCCTGAGTGAAATAATTTTCAGTTGTCACCTGCTTTAACACTAATTATCAACAATTTGTATTAAAAATGTGTTTGACAGTACCAATTTATGAGATGTTGTTTGCGTACACAACTAAAGTCATAGCACTGTGACGACTGTCCATGTTATGTCCCATCTCATGTTCTAGTAGGATGTGTCACTTTGCCATGTTACACCATAAAGGCAGTAACATGAGATAATTCACATAAGGCTGGTAGGTAGGCCTGATGGGGATACAGCTTGGTACTGGTTGCAACTCACAGCAGTTTTAAAAAGGCTCAGTGGTAGATGCAAAGCCACTATGCCCTCTTCTCTCTCCATCAACTAACCAAAACTAATAACTCACTGCCCTGGAAAGGTGACCTAGATATAGAGATAGCATGCCCAAGACAGCATGCTGGAAGCTTAAGTAGTAAAAGCAAAAAAGTAACCATAAACAATAAAATGCTACAATCTCACGCAAGACATTTGCTGTGATACAAACTTGTGAAATGCACATATTTAAGAGGGTTTCACTGGATACTATTTTCATTTCAAAAGTGTTGTCTAGTATTGAAGATTAAACATGGTTTGAAAACTGAAAATAAGTTATTCACTGTAATATATATGAAGAATGCTTCTTAAAAAAAAGTAATTTTAATACTTAAATAAACATATTATTCAAATGCACGTTTTATTTTTAATGTTCTTAAAAATTCTAATTTGCAAAATCAGTATAGCTGCTTATAACCATAAACAGGGTTATTGCCCAAGCTACTCAAAACAAAGTTGACAGATCTACTCACTCTGTACTGCAGAGGCAGTTTATGAAAATTTTTGGTTGTTTCAGGAAAAAGCCAGTTGAGATGTTCCAGTCGATGCATTTCTGGTTGTATACGATTTTCCTCCCCGCTTGTCTAAACAAACAAGAATATATTCAAACTGATCTATTGGGTCCACTTACTAAATACAGTACATCAAAAAAAAAAAAAAAACAAAAAAAAAAAAAAAAAAAAAAAAAAAAAAAAAAAAAAAAAAAAAAAAAAAAAA
>JAUTBW010112372.1:0-15263 GCA_032361425.1 Peltospira smaragdina | reverse complement strand
GTGATGATGATGATGGTGATGATGATGATGGTGGTGATGATGATGATGATGGTGATGATGATGATGATGACGATTTTAATATAAAACTCGACAGTCAAGTGATCGAGATCGATCCCTGTCAGTGAGTCACTATGGATTTTTCTAATTAAAATGCTTTCCAACGTCGTTGAAAATAAATAAATAAATAAATAAATAAATAAATAAATAAATAAGCATAATAAATATTATTATTATGATTATTATTATTATTATTATTATTATTATTATATTGTTAACCAGTAAGCCCCTATCAAATTTTGATGGTAATAACACCAGCAGATATAAGATAATATTTTAAGGAAATACATTCCATTGTGCATGCATGAAAGTATGTATCTTTATATGTCTTTATATATGCGTGTATTCACACGTGTGTATATATAGGTCCATGTATGTATATATTATGAAGGCCTATGTATATGTGTGTCTGCGTGTATGCGTGTGCCCACGCGTGTGTGTTGTGGAAATGCATATATATATAATCGATGGATAAAACGTTGCGAGTTTCATTTCCTTGTCAATTAACACACAAAAATCCAACTCAACAACAACAAAACAACATGATAAAATATATGAGTAGGCCAAGATTAACTAACGCCAACCGCTGTTTAACGAAATCAACAGTGATCTAAGGGAGACCATTCACAACACGCACTGACTTCTCAACAGAGGGCAGGCTGTTAATCGCCTCGGTTTCATTCAGACAGAATTCATCATGCCAGCGATTATCGTTCTCAGTGAGTATTTTAATGTATTTATTTCTTGTTTCTTTTATTTAGTGTGCTTTTTCGATGGTTAAAACCTATTTTTATTAATTACAGATCAAAATACCAAGCGGGAGTCCGGCAGGAAGGTGCAGTTGGGAAATATTGCCGCCGGAAAGGTGAGTCGCGTGCTCGCATGGTGATCGCCATTGATATTCTTAACGACGTACAAGTCATTCCAGAACATTCTTGTATGAACATGTTAAGACAGCGTACCCAAATCATAAACAACTTTGATAATTAAGGTTAAAATAACACAGCTTATTTCTTATATAATTCAATATAACCAGTTAAAATTGTTGGCTACAGTAGCACTTAACCAAATGTCGCCATTCCGCTAATTCCGTTATCACGGTTATGGATGAAATTCCGTTTAGTCTTTCATTTAAGTAAACATTTTAACTTTTTTAAATTAAAAATAAGTCAATTTAGGTTGTATGTTTTGAAAGCTGCTGTACCAGTTAGGCCTACTCCCAACTTGTAAATTATAAGCTGTCAGCCTATTTACTCCAGACCACACACACACGCACACGGATATTTGGTGATGAAAATGTCTGCATATTGTATTAATCATAAGATATTAAAAGCAAAAGTTACCAGAAACTTAGTTCTTTGAGAAGACTGACTGGTCCATTAACATTTTGGACATTCACGGAACCTTGTTCTTCCGGACAGGTGTTTCGCCTATATAACACCATCCGACCAAATTTTAATCGGAACTGCTTCAGCCTTTAAATCGACTATTTTGTAGCCAAATAAGATGTCTGTCTATAAAAACTTCCACTTACCATATAGAGTAAGCATATCCAATCATTATGCAACCGCAAAACAAACATGCTGTAATTAGTCTCATTAATCAGATATCAGTCCATGAAAGTGCGACCTTGACATTCAGCAAATTTAATTATTATGGTCAGTTTAAAATGCGGATTCAAATCTTGGCAGAACTGCAGTTGTTAAAAAAAAATCTTACCAGGAATGGAACAGTCTCCCACAATAGAATGAAACACTTAACCAATTTGGGAATCAATTATTTTATCTTAAAATACCACTCTTATAAAAGTGTTTGGCCCAAATAAAGACTGATAACCATATACACAAAAACTGATCACTAATGGAAACATAACACTGCTAAAATATAAATGTATAGTTATAATTTTCAAAGCAAATCTTCACAGTAACCTGCAAAGTCTCTTACCTGTGGAGATTGTGTTTTTATATTAGAAATCTAAGTTATACTGTAATTAAGCAATGTAAACATTTAGGTTAGCAATTTCTGAATCAGGAAAAATTGTGGAATAGTGGTTACACCAGAGCAAATAACTTTCCATTGCTGATAATGTACCTTTGTATTCATGACAATGTGATAAGATTTATAAATATTTTTTATAGTTCATTGTATGTATGTTATAAATATTTTGGAGCTACCAGAATAAGACAGGGCTACCTGAATTTATGTAACCTGAGGGCTACCACTAAATCAAAACTTTTGTCCAACCCTGATAACAAATGCAACTAAGTCATTGTGTTTTAAAAAAATCAATTTGCAACTTGATTGGAAATGTTCTGCAGAAATTTGAATCCGCCTTTTAAACTGACCCAAATAATTCAATTTGCTGAATGTCAGGGTTGGATCTGTGCTATATAGCAAAATGGCCTCACTGGATTAACGTTTGAGGTCAAATGGATGTCCAGATGTAAAATGACGGACTGAAGTAAATGCCTGAAAATGTGTAATTGTGTTTAGCAAAAGGCCTACCTGCCAAAAACCTTTATGGGAAATGTCCTCCACTGCTTGTCATGGATACTTTTCACTAGTTATGGGTTGGCAGCTGCGGAACAATAGTTTTCTTGACTGAGAATGGTTGAACATTTGGTCAGAAAGAAAGCTATTGAAAAAACCCTGCATTTTGTCCTTTCATGTTTCTAATTAATGTTTTCTTTTTCAGGCCATTGCAGATGTTATACGAACATGTCTAGGTCCGCGGGCCATGTTGAAGGTAAGTAAATATGTCTGTTGATCTGAGATTGATCTCTGTCAGCGAGCCAGTAGGGTTAATTCTCATCTGATGCCAATAAAACCATTAATAAAACATGTTGAAAGCATCGTTTTAAAAAAAACAAACAAAAAAAAACAAAAAAACAACAACAAAACAACCTAATGTTAACAAGGATATTAATTCATACAGTTGTCAAATCTTTAAATAACTGGCATTTACTCAGTTGTTTAGCAATTAAAAATTCCAGGTTAAAAATTCACACTAATGCAGGATTTAATATACCGTACATTTTGGGATCGGTCACCAGCCCCATTCCCCTAACTTTCATTACCAATCTGTTTATAAAATTTTCCCAAAATCATTTGTAAAATACTTCCAAAGTATGCCATGGTGACTTCCCAATTAAGATTTCAATACCTAAAGCCGTCTAACTAGCAAGTTAATTTGTTTACGTAACGATAATCCCTCATCCCACTGCTTGGACGGCACTGTTGAGGAATTCGCTCTTCATTATCAGGGTTAGATCTTCCCCATTTTTTAGGGTGTTAACAGGACTATTTGGTTTTCATTTCTGATAGTCCCATGAAGATTCAGGTGGTTCATATTTAAAAAAAAGAAAAGAAAAAAAGTGTTAAAATAACATTACTACATGTCACTCGTGATGATGGCAGTTTAAACTTCCATTATATGAAACTGTACAAAGAATCCAGTTAAGTTCCAAAAATATATTCAGACCAAAACAATACTGCACATGAATATGGTATGATGGGTCCAGTTGAGTTGAATTCAGTACAGTTGAAATCGGAAAATACTATTTATTTTTAACATTTGCACTGAATATTTTGTATTCCAGGTAGTCTGACAGACTACCTGTTTACAGTTTCAGGTAATCCTGTTAATTTTCAAGTCTCAGATTACCAGACTACCATTAAGGTCAATCCCATATTACAAAGTGCCATGAAATATTTATTTATCAAGTTACATACATAAAAGAAGATATCATTTTGTTTGGACTTAATGCCCTTTCTGTGCACTTTGTTATAAATTATGTGCAATATTTAATTATAATATTATATATTGTATACCATAATAGTAGTGTTAAGAAAGAAAGAAAGAAAAGAGGTCGAGTCAAAATATTTCAATGGAAACATGCTAAAAAAGCTGAAGTATCAGCATATTAACTGTAGGCAATTCAATTATGTACATTGTGATGTAAAATATCTAAGATACACTAATAAATAAGGAGTTACAATAAATTTAAGTTGACATGTCAAAGTGTCTTTACTGCAAGAAAATAACTGACATCACATCAATATGATTTAGAATAATAAAACATAACTCATTCATGGTAAGACAAATAATTTATTGTAAACTTGCTGATCAAAATACGTATCCAGGTTGGTTTATCAAGAGCATGCACACACAACTTGCGCTGCAATAAATCCAAGGAATTGTCACAATTGTTTTTCAAGAAAAAATTTCTGAGTGTTCAGTTGAAAATATATACAAGATTTCACTTGATATGTACACAAATGTTTTTACATCAGTTCAGGCATTGTAACATTTCATGATGTGCTTAGATGGCATTCAATATGTACAGGAATCAGACACTGAACAATCTGAAATATGTAGTTCCTGGTCTCTTTTCCTTTTCCTCATACCTCAATTGAACATTATCTACACACTTTTCGTTTGGTGAAATTTTCTCCACCTTGTGTTCTAGTGTTGGCCTTTCAACATTACACACTTTGACAAACCTTTTTGGCCCTGCTGTTACCAGTAAATTCATCAGATAAGTCCTCAATAAAATCTTGGAAGTTGGTATTCGCTAACAAGTGACGGTGTAGGGATGGTGACTTTTTGTCGGACATTGTTTTTCTGTGTGAAATGCAATAGGTCAATTCATCTTACTGAGCAACCTTGAATTTGTGATTTTGAAGCTTCGAATTCTTCAACAAAAGTCTGACAGACCTTTCCGATTTGCCCCGACTATGTCACAGGCATGGATTCCATGGACATGTAAAATCATGAAACAGTTCAGTTCCTGTGTAGTAATTGTCCATGTAAGCGCAAGCATTAGTTGCGAACAAGGCGTACACAGATCCATACAACATGATGTGACAGGCCTTTGTCCTTTCCTGCATAGATCCGAAAGTTATACAGAAAACCAGTGTGCTTTACAAACGGACCAAATTTTCACTCCCATTTGATAGGCTATGCTGGCATGTATTGTCGAAATCCCAACCTGCATTTGAATTTCACCATACTCTTGTTCAATGAAAACTGACCATACGATATGTATACAGACTGGAACTTGTCAGTGAGATAGTTTACATTCCATCAATTATTTTTAGTGTTTTCAGCCCGTCTGTCTTCCATTAAATTTTACATTTAATTTATATTTGAATAACTAGCTGTTGATAATATAATATAGATACATAGTATTTGATAAAATAAATTCGTAAAACCTTTTATATATCTTTGATGTGGTCAATATATTTTCATTTGTATGTTCTACGGTATATGTATATAGTACCCATATATGAAATACATCTAAAAGCAATTTATATTTGAATTTTTTACTCTTGGGGGCATGCCTATGAACCCCCTTTATAACCCCCTCCAGTGGCTCACATCACAGTATAAAATTTTGCCAACCCTCTGAACTCAGATCCTGGGGGAAGCACAGCAGTGGTACACTGGTATAATACTTATCCACAACTAAGTGATGGAACTTGCCATGGTGGCCTTCCATCAGCTTAATGCAGACATAAATGGTTGTCCGTGGTTGGTGCACCTCGTGTTTTTGGTGTGATACATTGTATTAAAACAAAACCACTTTTTGCGTTGGATATTCTTTGGGGGCCTGTTGTTGGTGTTCCTTTATCTATATGTAGTTCACTAAATTGTATCTGCCTTTAATGGTGACATTGGATTAATCATTGTGAACTGTACATAGCCAGTTTTATTCAGCAGCCCATGCTGCATTGAGGTGTTCAGTAATTGGGTGTAACATGTAGATCTGGTCATGTGTCCCACTGTCCTGAAAAGGATCTTTCTCTGTCAGATATGTGAAAATACTTTAGCATCAACTTGATCCTATCCTCCTGTAAGCAGGAATATTCCTGTGAATTCTGTGTGTTCCAGTATGACTGAAGGATCTGTTAATGTTCCAAACCTCATGTTTATCATTAGACCAATAAAGGCCATCATTCTGGAATGTCCACAGGGTGCAGGTACCAGTTGTGCACTTTGGTAAATGGAGATATGTCATATAAAAAAAACCCACTTATGTAACAGAACTTGAAAGTTATCTTTAATTTTTGAGTTCTAAGAAATGACTAGCCAGGTTGGCTGCAGAATTGAAAATGGGGGGCATGTATAGTCTATGCAGGGAAGCACCACGTGCTTATGGATGGGGAGACATTTCTGCAGCAATTTGGTCAGTGTTCTTTGTATTTGTTGGTTTCTGAAACCTGTACATCCCATAATGACATACTACCATCGCTAACAATTGTAAAAAACACACACAAAAAACCACTTTTCCTCCATAAATCGAGAGCTACCATAGCATTCTAAAATATCAAATTTGTATCCAGGAGAACACTGTCTCGTTTCTTATTTAGTTCTGAAGAAAGTTAACATCAGCCCATTGATAATGCAGCGATACGGCTGACTGAACATATTTAATAGTTGTTGAATCTGTTTCCCTTGAAGTTTGTTGCTTGTTGTCATGGTAGAAAGCGTTCCAGAAATGACTGCAGCCATTTGTTTCATCTTATTGGCCTCAATATATCACTAGCAGTGTGGATGTATCAGCCAGATGACTTTTCAACCAATGTTGCCCATTACTTAAATTTGGCTTTTCTTATCTTATCTTCCCTTTCTTTTAAAACGTCGTGATATCGCTTAATCTAAAAAGGTAATGCACATTGTAGGGCAGAATTCTATTTCCTGTTCCATGTCGGTTCTAGTTTTACTTTTCTTACTAAAAGCTTTGGTGAATGACTTCATAACGCTTGCTCAATCATTCAAGCAAGAAAGATTTTTGAAGATCGATTTAAACACTTCATCTGTGCCATCTATACATCATAAATGTCAGCCAATTCCTACAACAACCACTAAAGTGCAAGTATCTTCTGGCATACTGGCACAAAGCCACATGAAAGACTGTCCACGGTCTGTTATCAGTTGATGACAACATGTTTGTGATGATCCTTTGACATACCATCATTGTGGAGATCAGCATTTGATATTTTAACAAGGATCATGCCACCTTTGGTTTTCCAAAATATGTCACAGTTCTGACATACAATTTGAATAATGTTCCCAGTTCTTTACATCACCTATTATTAGTATTAAAGATGTGACTCTCTTCACTGTATAGTTGGTAAACTTATCTCTATGCTCTCTTGTTTTGAGGTTGTGCTTAATATCTTGCTACTGAACTTGTGCACCCACCAACTTTTCAGCTCATGGATTTTGTATTAAACCTTTTTCTTTCCAGTTTGAGTTGTACTGAGGCATTTGACAGCCATGATAGTAAAGAATATTTTTTGTATTCTTGTTGAATTCTTAGCTGCTTCTTAATTCACTTGTAACTTGTCCTTCAGAATCTTATATTCTTTATGTTTAAGTCTTTTATAGTATTATTTCAGCCTTTGGTGTGAAAGCACATAAACATGTTTTTTAATGAACATTTCAGTTCATCCAACTTAATTTGAACAAGTGAAGCTTGAGTTTTAATTTTTAATGCAAGAAGCACACATATCTCAGCATTTGTTAATGATGCAGCATCCTAGTTCTTTTAACAAGCTACTGCAAAGTATGTCTAGTGATCTTTGCTGCAATGATGGTTTTCTGTAGTAATTCTGATACTGTTAGTTTTCTTAGTTGCACAGTTTGTGAATAGAAGACTCACTTGAAAGTTCAGTATTTATCTGAACCGCTTCTGAGGATCACATGGATTCCACAGCCTCGTGTAATTACGAGGAAGGAAAACCTTCATCTTTCCTAAATGTGTCCAGTTCAGTGAGTATTCCAGTGGTTAGGCCAGCAGGGATGAGTACACTGAGCAACTGTTATCTGGTTACTCAGCTGTTTCTGATTTCATGTAAAGGTCAATTCTTCTTCAAGAAAAAGTGTGAAGTGCCTTTCATCACCATTGATTAATATACATGCATGCAAGTTTGACTCATGAATTGTGATTCTTGCAGTAGTAAAGTTGCAAGAGTAGTTTACAAGTTGTTATCAGCTTTGGAAGATAAGATATCTGCCTCGACCAGACTGGTATTCTATGCAGGAAATTGCCAAATCTGTGAGTCAACCTTAAAGTATAAATCTGGTAGAAAAAGGCTGATACCATGTATAAGCCAACCCAACTTCGTCATAGTGACAGAAAAGTTATCTTGCACTGGACTGTATTAGTATTTCATCCTAAAAATGTACGATAATGTGTTAAATCTAGGTCTAATGAACCGATAACAAAACAGTACTCTTGTACAAGTTACATATTTGTAGAACAAAACGGTTTGTAGATGAAACTTCAGTGTAATTGTTATTAAGTCATCTATTTTTTTATTTTACAAAATGAACTCGAGGATAAACAAATAATAGAAAATATTTCTAGTCTTGGTCAGTTAAATCTTCAATTGTGGGGGGGGGGGGGGGAGAAATTGATAGTCGAGATCTTACCACGCTACATTTTCTACATGTGAATCGTTTTGATGAAGTTACTAAAAAAAAATTGACATTGCTCCTGTTAAATATCTGACAAATGCACACTGGTAAGGGATCGTGGATGCTCCTGCAGTTGCTTGGAAGGTTACAGAACATTAGTTTCTATGCTTGAATTACCTATTCCCAACAGTGTCCTATTTCTGTTGGTGATGTTTTTCAGATATTTTAAATAACATATTTTATCAGCTCTGTATAGGCCATCCACCTACTCCAGAGTGACATTTAGACTCGAAAAGTTGGCTTATACACAGTAATATATGGTATGTCATTAAAAATCAATGCATAGGCTGTTTATAGTCGGAAATAATCATATAATCCTCATAATCTCTGCTGTAGTACACCAAAGCGGCAAACAAATTGGGTAGTTCCGCAACCCTGGATCACCTTGAGAGTCTAGTGGTGAAAACATCTGACACACGGTCAGTCTGATGAAATTAATTCCTGTCAGTTAACCACTATGATTTTTTTTAAACTGTCACTGATATATCTTAATAATGTGTTAGGTGCATCATTATAACAAAAAACACAAACAAAAAACTAAACAAAAAACTCTGGATCTCGGTAGACTAGCCGTGTGTCCTTTCGTGCGTTTCTGGTATGCATAGATTTATCACCGAAGCCAGTTTGTATTTAAGGTGTCTTGAAGAGATAAATTCTGCTTCGTTCTTTCAAAATGGTTTAACTGGACCCATTAAAATTTTCTCCTAAGAGATTTAATGAGAGCCATATTTCGTGATGAATAGTTCAAGAATTTTTTAAAGGCAAACTCAATCACTTCATTGGTCCTTGGAAATAATATTGCAATAGTTGAAAAGGTCCCAATAGTCACCCCTAATGGGTACGCCAAAATAAGTTTATTTTGTACATGATCTTAAACATACCAGTTTACAGAAAGCAGACAATTTTCCCTCCATACTTTGACAGGCACGTCATCACAGCTGCACATACACATATGCTTTCTTGTTAAAAGAATTCTGCTGATAGCATATTTTGAAATAAAATATTTCAATACTATTTTTTTGCAGTATTTGTTTCTGGTATTTTATGTACCTCAATACTGGCTAGGTTCAGTTCCCCTTTAAAGTAGAATTCTTGTTTTGAATTAAAAAAAATTTAAAGTAATTCCTACAGTTACACAGTATATACATAATTATGTTCCAACTTTGCTGCTGTATTTGAATAAGTACATATTTGTCAAGTTCTGAATAATACATGAACTTGTGTTTTACTTGGATTTCGTGTCTTCGTGATTGTGTATAATGAGCTTAGGGCCTGTGGAGGACAGATGAATTACTAATACTGCTTAATAGAGGAAGAATGACAGGTCAGCTTTAATACACACACTGGACATGACATGTATGGAGTCCTGTGGAGAATCAATAGTGTTCTACGCATGGCCGAACGTGCAGCGATGTGCATGCTGCTCTTACACTGCACATGCATCAGTGCCATTTACAAGCATTATGCAATGCTTGCGTTGCTAAATGTGTAATGGAATATTAATTTACAGCAGAGTAATTTAATTAACCCCTTAATTCTTAAGAGTAGCCCATGAAGTGGCAGCAGCAGATTTTTCTAACTATATACCTGGTCCTTAACCATATGCCTAACGTCATATAACTGTACATCAATGTGTTGAGTGCATCGTTAAATACAAAATTTCTTCATTTTTAGCAATAACAGGTGTACAGTTCAGATCAGCTGCACTTGCTGTATTTTAACATATTTCAAGTTTTTTGAAGTTTGAGATAATGGAGAAAGGATTCATATATATTCAGGACTAAAATCTCCTGACTATTTAAGTTGACATGTTTTAACACTGATGATGTACGTCACATATTATTGCTTTAATTATATAAACATCATTATGTTTATTTTACTCTGAAATACATCAAAAAGTTTACTGTTTTATTAAACTGAAATTACTGCTATTGCTAATGCTTTTAAACTGTCAAGTTACTGATACCTCTGGTATTTATACTGTTCCATTATAACATTGTAAACACTTACCTGAGCTGCAGCAGGGAAACATGACAGTGTGAAGTGCAGATCACTATCAGCAATAAGGGCAGTAACCCTGTTAAGCGATGGGCTGGCGATCAATCTCTCGTGGCACTGCTATAGTAATGAGTGTCAAAGCAAACACATGCATTGATTTCACGCACACAGCGCTGCTACACCGTCAAATGTCGCGAACGATTTGTTTTGCGTAAATGTGTCACCTAATTCATCCCAAGTTGGTTCCACAGACTGGATCTTACTGAGAAAGGGGTTGACGGTGATGTGCACATATTGCTAGATGATCGGAACAGTTGAACAGCTTGGTGTGATATCACTGAGTCGGGTCAGCACACTAATGTATGTACAACCAATATGAGAAGCAAGAGTTGACAACTTTGGTTATGTAATGTATCCAGATATATTGCCATGCTATATGGTCATGTGTAAATGTGAAATTTTTTTACACTTATTACAGAGGTATCTGCTGTGGATTGCATATCTGAAGTGTAATAAAATGTTCCATAATTTTAGGATTCTAGTAAACAAAATTCTGCCTTTTCTCACTATGTATGTTTGGTTGAATTTATCCTTGAATGTGAGGTAAAAACGAGCATTAATTAGTTACTATTTGTACTGACACAAATAGCTGTTCATCAAGTATGTTTAGTGTGTCCCATGTTACAGTGAATATAATTGTGTATTACAGTGGATGATAACAGCGTGGATCAATAAACTAACTTTATTTCTACACCTGTAATCTGAAATTAGCATTACACGGTTCACTTGGCATCTTTAAAAGTGTTGTCACTTTCATTTGCAAGAATGAATTAACATTTGGTTCAGTTTGCTTGATGTCATCATACACTAAATAGAATCCATATTTGTCCCTTTCAAAAGCTGTTTTTTTTTAATCCTCCACTAATGTAGCTGTACAAACGTCCACTTCATCTTCATGAACATTTTGTTCAGTATCATGCCATGACTTGTTTCACGTATTTCAGAGATATCTACTTAATTCTGAATTAATATTAATTGCAAATCAAGTTCCACAATTTCGCTAATGAAAATTTTGAAAATAAAAAATGGAACTTGTGTTGTGGAATAAATTAATCACTTTGTTGTTTTCCATTATTCATGACATGTTTATCTCACTCTTGGCGTGCCTCGTAATCTAGAGTTGGCCTCACATTTCAGTCATTAGTTTGTGTGAGGCTATGTTTGCATGGATTTGATCTGAGATTTCCGATCAATACTGCAAGACTTTTCCCTACTGATTAACAGATTATGTCCATTGCCTTAACACATGCCACTTCTCAATGAGTGCGTGTGTATAATCCAGCCTGTAATATTGAATTTTCAATTATTTATCGACATACTTGGTCATTAATTCAAATATTCCATTTTATGTCTGAAATTATTGGCAAGTGATAATGTTTTAATATTTATAGTAGCTGTAGTATAACTCCCAGATGAACTGAGTGGGTTGTTTGTATCACAGTTCATGACCCAATGAAAATAGCCTGTCAGTTGAATGCAACCCAGTGATGGTAGCCTGTTTTATACAGGTAAACATATCCCCTTATATTATAGATATATCTGTTGGACCCCAATAAGGGGTGAAATTTTATGAAAATCTGAAATGGTCACTCAGAAGCTTTGGCTGAGTTGGCATGAAATGACTATTACAACATTTTTATATTATATATCTTGTCCACATCTTTAATGTCAGTATTTCACAAATCACCAAATTCATCTGATTCAAACCTTTCAAAACTGTCATCGCAATGAAAAGCCTGAGCTACCGTGGGTGAAATGATGACATCGGAATCCACACCACCATCATCTGTATTGTCAACAGACATCTCACACCTTACATCAATTCCACTTTGACGAAACCACTAACAATGTAAGAACATGACACACTGTTCAATGTCGCAAAAATTCCATTCGCACAGTTTTCTAATACAATGCCCTTCACATATGGCCAGTTGCGTTATAGCTATGCTCACCATCAGTCGTCCACTTTTCCCCACATCTGATGAAGGTGAGCTTTAAAACATCTGTTCACAGATATGTCAAGAGGTTGTAATTAATAACTTATCATTCCTCCTGGAATCACAACAGGAATGGTGTTGAATTGTTTTACCTGTTCTTTTATGTCATCTGATATGAGCTCTCATGGAATCCATGACCAGAATAGATTTCCTTTGGTACAAGAAACTACCTGGATGTTTCACATAGCATGTTTTAGCCATCATCAGTTATTCACCCTTTCTTGTTACAGCTAGTTAATGATGGCACTTCATGTCTAGTTTTACAGTCTCTTTACTTGCAAAAGTTTGGTACATTGGAATATCAAACATCAGTGGAATTTCATCCATTTTGACTGCCTCATGAGAAATGTTATCTTCTGCTGTAGTGTCACTTATATATTTTCCTAAAAGCATAAACCTTTCTTCCAAAACTTCTGTCAATTTCTGGGACATTGTTGCACAAGTATGGATGGTCAGAGAACGTCGTTTCATAAATCTGTAGCACCTAGAAGGTCCACCCAGAAAGTCTTCAGTGTTCATGTCTTTAGCAAGCTGTCTGCTCTTCGAACGAATAGATAGTATTGAGTCCACTATCGCTAGCTCGCTTGGTTAAAACCCAGTCTTCTATCTTTCTTTTCAAGTTTGGGCCATTTGGCTTTACGTCCTCTGTTTACTCATTTCATTTACTTGGTTAACCACAAAACATCTGTTTTCTCCAATGACTTGCCATAGATTTGTCTGTTAGTGTTCCATAAGCACGATTGCTGTATTCGTGAGCATAAGAGAGGCATACTGACTAGCACACAGAAAATGTTTGTCCCAATCAAAAGCACCAAACTGGCTGAATATTTGTCTCAGATGTTACTCACTTACAGAGTTACTGAAATAGCAGCCATATTGCAAAATATACAATACTTGGCAGTATAACAATGACTGCAGTCACTTATGGTCTTGTTAGTGCAATAATAGGCAAAGTGAAACATTCAATCATGGTTGGTCATTAAAAGACATGGTCTCATATTCTATCTTTTTCTTTATTTTTTTTTTATTTTTTTTTAAATTTTTTTTTTTTTAAATATATTTTAATAAAAGGTATATAATGTAGGCCTATAGTTATTAGATCAATTAACTAAGAATAAAATAAAGAAGCGCCAATCATGAAACATATTTTATTCTGTAATTTTAATGGAAGAAAGCTTTAATCGTACTCATCTGATAATTAAATAACTACTGAATAGTTCAAAGTAACGAACAAGAGTAATTAGTGTGGTGCTGTAACTGCTTGGGTGAAATCATTGATGATATTTGTCACTAACCACGTGGCGTCTTGTATGATTCAGTTTTGGCGCAAGTACTTACTGCTAAAGATTTTTGTTGTTTCCAGTTGTTTTCCCCTATGAGTGTTAATTGGTATATAAGTATATAAATAATAATAATAATAATAATAATAATAATAATAATAATAATAATAATAATAATAATAATAATAATGTATAAAGCCTATGTATTAGGAGGCACTTCTTGCATGTCAGATTGACTGCATTACTTATGTGTAACATATACATTGATTGAAAACAGCAGTAAAGTCATGATTGCATTTACCAGTATTGTTCCAGTATTGTAAATGTAAGTTTTTTAAAATAGTAATAATAAGTATTTTTCAAGTCACAGCTTGTACATTAAAGTTAAAGTAAAATCCTTATATAAACTACCCCCTCCCCCACCGTATCACATATTAGGGGAAGGGGGTGGGGGTGGGGAGGTTGAGTAGCAGTTTATCTTCCAGAAAATAATGGTACCTACATTCTGGCTTAATGTTGTTTCTGCCACTGTGCCATGATGCCAGTAAATTTATTGTCATTTGTTTGTATTGCAGATGTTGATGGATCCCATGGGCGGCATTGTGATGACCAACGATGGCAATGCAATTCTCAGAGAGGTAAATGTCTGGTTTGTTTTGTAATGTCAACTGTCCATGCTAAATGGGATCACACTTCCCCATCAGATTATGGCAGCAGGACGTAGTTCATTGGTAGAGCATCTATTAATGGTACTGTGGGTCATTAGACCGATTGTGATCTTACTGGGGAAACCACTGAACCGTTTCTGGTTCTAGTCCATACTCACGGCTGATGCAGTAGTACATGTAGTTAGAAAGGTCCATTGTTCTTAACTGGAGAGTAATCTGTGTAATAGCTGCAGATTTCCATTCTCACAGTTAAAAAAATATCATCAGACTTTTGTCTAATAGTTGTACTATATTACTTTAAATAAAGTGCATCACTTCATTAAATAAAACACGTTTTTATTGTCTTAAAACCAAACATCAGTATTGTACAAACATTAACCATGTGTACATTAACTTCACTTGTTACGTACTGTGTTCTCTGTGTGTCAGATCAACGTAAAACACCCCGCTGCCAAGTCTATGATAGAAGTTGCGCGTACCCAGGATGAAGAAACTGGTGATGGGACGAAATCAGTCATCATTCTGGGTGAGTAGTTCAATACAGGCCTTACAGCAGATTTAGATCTTGTTCCGGAATGAAATTAGTGTTAAAAATTATTTGGTTGTCTCGATAGACTTGTGGTAAACATGCCTGTGTGAGGCCTGAGAATGATCACTGTCAGCGAGCCACTAGGGATTTTTCTAATTAAACATGCTTTCCAACACCAATAAAAACATT
>JAUTBW010112261.1:0-15268 GCA_032361425.1 Peltospira smaragdina | reverse complement strand
TGTCATTAAATAAAACACCTCTCTCTCTCGCTCTCGCTCTCTCTCTCTCTCTCTCTCTCTCTCTCTCTCTCTCTCTCTCTCTCTCTCTCTCTCAGTGTCTTAAAGTTACATAATGAAAAATATAACAAATCTTTTGTTATTCTTTGTCAAATGATTTTAATTTATTTTTCTTCTTTTAAAAGAGCTCACTATTGTTTATATCCCTTTAATATTACCATGGTTTGCAGCAGTTTGTTTATGTTACAGGGTTCATGTGAAATGAATAGAATAGAATAGAATAAGAAAATAAGTAACAATAAAAAAAAAAAAAATTGTCAAATCAATCAACTGATCACGGTAGTTAATTAAAAACAACTTGTATAATTGATGTGTCAAATTGTTTACGTTTTCAGATTGTGAAGGATGCTGGCAAGTGCAAGCCAATCTATGACTCAGTTTACCAGATGACAGATTCTGTGTGTGTTTCAATGCTCAACCCACTGGTAGGTTGTTACTTCGGTGCTGAAAAACAGTTCAAAGTTCTTTGTCAAGACACAGCCCATGATATGTTGACACAAGAGCATAGCCCATAATGTGTTGACACAAGAGCATAGCCCATGATTGTTGACAAGAGGTTTCCATTCTACTTATCTGAGTCATCCATAACCATAATTATATTATTGACATATAACTGTAAATGTGTTGAGTGGATTGTTAAATAAAATATTTCCTTCCTTGTTATTATGGAGTGTTTAAAAAATAATAATAATAAGGCCCTTTTAATTACAGAAATTACACATTGACTCTGCATATTGTTCACATTAGTAGCATATGTACAGTGTCTCTCATTTTAATTTAGAAAAATTTGGCCTAATGGGTAAAGCAGCTGCTTAAAGCACAGTCAGGAATCATCCGAGTTTGTAGCCATTGATGATTTTCAGATGTTCATATAATCATGTAGAGTAAATAATAAGATTTAAAAAAATAAAATAAAAAAATTAATAATAAAAAATAATAAAAAATAAATAATAATAACAACAACAACAACAGAGATGTCAACCTAAGACAACTCATATCTGTAAGATCACAACAGAAATTCTGTACTATGTGGAAAAAATCCTTATTAATTGTCAACACCATTACAAAACACAATTTCTGCATAGGATCCTTCTGTAACACACCCATATGCAGTAATAAAATAACTTGTTGTGGCACATATAATTTATTTTGGTAGTATGCATAGCTGATATCACTGCAAGATCTGATTTTGCGTTTTTGTCTAAATCTACTTCCCTAACTGCTGATAATGCGCATGCTCAGATTTGCAGGCTGGGATAATCATGTGATTTACATGTGGCCAGGAGAGCCTGTAATTATTATATACTGAAATCTATATTTTGTTTTTATTGTTCTAAAACTGGTCACATGACGATAATAATTTTAGATATTTCTCATGAATTGCTATTACCGGTCTTTCAAAATTCATATTGCCCTTGGACGTTAACCAATGAAAATTAAGAATCAAGATCAAGATTGAGAAATGCAAGGAAAGATGACTTCACCATGTGCAAACTTCTGGCTTGATATAAGACTTGTTCCTTGAAGTAAGTGTATAGGGCTTGCTGATTTTGACGAAATGTGCGGTTCTTAATGGGTATGTGAAACCTGATTTGTGTTTTCTGCCTTAACACACAAAGCATAGTTTTGTGTCAGAAACACACAAAGGCAAAAACAATAAAATAAGTAACACCATTTATTAAGACAAGACAATATTATACAATTTCAAATTTTCAACCCAACAGACTGGGTACTTATTTCAATCATAAATGTGAAGAAAGTGAAGATGGTGTCATTTAATAATATAAAAATATAAAGAGCACAGAAAAAATGACGTCCTTCAAAGGTTGTGCAACATGTGTAGTTTTTAGACATCACAGGCATTTGGTCTTGCATATTACTGACGTTCTTAATTGATAATTACCACTGTATGTAATGAGATAATTATAGACTGTTCTTTTTGATAATATCATGTTTTAAGGACAAAAATAAAGATATCAGTTTCTTGGGTCTATAAAACATGATGTTTCCCTCATAAGCAGTCCATAATTGATAAGAATGAGATCTTATGCCAATAAACCCATGCATATCTATAAGGCTTTTATGAGTATACCATACAAGTTGACATCTCTCATGATGAGTTGTTGTTGTTTTACACCCATACTCATAATTGTTTTCTCTATTTCAGAATGGATTCTGGTTCAGTATGGGGTGGTGTATCTTCTTTTTCATTCCAAGCATAATATTTGCTGTTTTACTGGCTGGTTTATATCGGAGAGAGGAGGAGTATGATGAATCTAAAGATTTTGAGGATCCGTAAGTTCATTTTTAAAGGATGTTATTTTCATTACAGTCAGTGCACATTACAATCCAAATACATTATTTTTACAGATTCACTTTTGTGTCTCCAAGCTTTACAATATCTTAACTGGGATGGTTATACGAAAGTGTGTCTTTTTAACTGCCAATAAATACATTTTTTGGGGGGTATCTAGCCATTTTGGTATTAAGGGTAATGAAAAGGCAGACTCTGCTGCCAAGTCTGCTCTGGATTTACCTCATGCCAAGGTTGGAGTACCATATACTGATTTTAAATATTCTATCGGTCAATATATCTTCTCCACTTGGCAAGATGAATGGAATTGGAATGGTGCAGGTAGCAAACTTCATTCTATCAAGCCAGTCCTGGGAGATTGCCAGTCCTCCTACAGGTGGTGCAGGAAGGATGAAGTTGTCTTGTGACATGCCTGCATCGGTAACACTTAATTGACTCAATAATATATCTTGAAGAAAGATCATCCACCTCAATGTGAGCACTGTCAACCAAATTGTGTTTTGAAGTTTTTAAAAGAAACTTCTTTTTATATGAATTTTTAATTTCCATTCTTTGTGATAAGTATATTTTGCACAGCTCTTTACTGTGTTTTTAAATAATTGTTGAATTCTTAAATATTTATTTTCATTTATTATCATGTTGCTACTTATTTACCTTGTTCTGACACCCAATAGCTGATTTATTTTTCGTACTGAGGTGTCTTTAAACTTACGTTCATTCATTTTGGGTGTAACATGACCCACCCACTTGTATGACTAGCATTTCAGGATCCGTATTTATAATTTTCATACATTAGCCATATTTCTTTGTTGTTATATTTCCAATTCATAAAACTACTTTTAAATGTAATTCTGTATAAAGGGACAATAAATAGAAAATATAGTTGAATTACACTTGTTAGCCTTTGTTATCAAGGGATATCGTCAAATGCTAAATACAGATTTTGCCAATTTGTTTAAGCTGTTCAGATTATGTTTTCATTTAATTGATTTTGCTTAAACTAATTATCTAATTCTGAGGTTGATCTCACATTTTATAAAATCATCTGAGTGCATCGTTATATAAAAAAGTAAATAAATAAATAAAACTGTTATTTGTTTCTCTATTATAAAATACAAGTTTAAATTGTATTTGTAACTTTTGTTTTCTTTCTTTTGTAATTTAGAAAAAGATTTATGCTTTTTGTGTGTAATGCACAAGTTCATAATTACTAGACAAGGTTAGTAGCTGCCAGAGGAAGGCCAAATCAGTCATGTGATAAACATGTCATCCTGACATCTGAAAAGCAAAATTAACCAAGTTTATGCAGTAATCATTGTTTAACTTTTTTACTTTATGTTAAAATACAACTGTTTATATTTACAATACCCCTCCCACACATACACTCAAACTTCCTTATTTTTTTTAGTAACCCTGCTAATTTTTGGTTTGTATGGTCTGTAAACATGTGCATTGCGTGGAATGCAAGCTAACCTGATGTGTTGATTTTTTCTTGAAGGAATTACCCTGTGTACGGCGGGAATCACCCAGATACCATTCCACTAACCAGGTGAGACATGCTTTCTTTGATTTTCATTACTCACTTCCGTAAACATAAACATTAAACAATATTTTCATGAGTTTGCTGCTATTGTAAAACATAATTAAGGACAGTAAAAACCATGTTTGAACACTAAACTCTTAAAATATTATCTTGCTGAGAATACCGCTAGTTGTGTAACTTAAGTGTTTACAATTGTCTTAAGGTTTGAAGAGCTGCAAATTTGAATTGATCTCTTGAAACTTTAATAGGTGAAAAAAATGACTTTAATAGTTGTAGAGTAAAATCAGTTTTGAGTCAACATGAGATTTAGGGCATCTAGAACACACTAGATACACAGACACTGATATCCTAAACAAAACACTAACAATAATACTTTGTATATAATTAATTTGCTGGTTAAACAGATTTATCAAAACTACAAATGGCAGCAAACCCAGCAGTGTGCATTTTGCTAAAATATTAGTTTTTCTATAACCCAAACTATGTATTTTTTGTTCTTTAATGATGTATATATATTGCATATTCTTAAATGACACAGAGAGATATAAAAAGAAGCACATTGAATAATCACAAACAAAACAAAACAAACATACCCCACAAAAACAACATACAAAAAATATTTTAATAATAATAATAATAAATTGAAAAAGAAATAAAAATCTAGCATTTGTTTTGGGTTATAGAAAATATTTATAAAGAATAATATAAGATTAAGTTGTATAGTTTTAAAATCTTGGCTTACTTTAGTGTAGTCCATTTCTTTTTAATGTGTGTATTTTAGAGAATTTACTATTATCTTAAAATATTGCTTCCCTAATAATTATATTAATATATTGACAATAGAAGTACTTAAAGTAACTTTCTTTGCTAAGCACAAACTGTATAGCAATAGAACAAAACATTATAAACATATGTCAACATCCCGTGCATAATGTTTCTTTGACAATAAGTGTTAAAGTTAGCTTGGTTGATTAAAAAACTAACAAAAACACCCCAACCAGTCTACAAAAGGTAATGTACTGTAAATTTTTTGAGCTATTTCAAGTCACATGATTTAAGATTTAGAAACTCTTTAAAAATAATACCCACACACCCACACACTGATCTATATAATGCATAGTTACTCTTGAAAGCATCTAACTAAAGCTTACATAATAATATGGAAATAGTATTCGTACAGAAAGAAAGATTTATATGGGAAGTTAATTTAGTTAATGGCACCTTCACTAAGAAATACCACACAGCATTGTACTATACTAAACAGTAATATTTCCTACTATTACACTCTATTAAACAATAGCCTTTTGCATAATACATATGTACTAAACAATGATATTATTACCCACTGCACTTTACTAAACAATGGTGTAACTGGGTAATAGTTATTACTGTAGTAAATAGCTATATATTTTGTGTTTAATTTAAACAGCATGTGTTAGGTCTAATTTGATTGGTTAGAAATGTGGTTGCTGAATGGTATGGTGTTGGATTTAGTCACAAAGCTTCCCAGCATGCATTCTTCCTGCTTTGGTTGGTAAAAAAAGTATATGTCCATTGTGTTTCAATATTTAATCTTTTATATTAATGCACATCAAATGTAAATGAATTATAATTGGTTGGTGATGTTATTCTTTACATACCCAAACTTCCCAAGTCCCTAACTTCAATTATTTTTAAACAAGTGAGATTTTTGTTTATTTGTTTATTTGTTTATTTATTAATTTATTAATTTATTTTTAAAATAAATAACTGCTTATTTTTAGTTCTTTGTTACTATTCTAGTATGATGTTTTTAAAGCCAGTTTCATATACAACATGCATATACATACATATCATATCATATCATATGCAACATTTACACACACACACACACACACACATACACACACACACACACACACACACACACACACACACACACACACACATATATGTACATTTTGCACACAAAAACTTAAACAAAAACAAACAAAAACCACATTTTTATTAAAAACAGTTTTGGAAATATAATTAATGCATAAATAATGATTAATAAAATTACATTGTAATAATAAAAAATAAAAAATAAAAAAAAAAAATAAAAAAAAAAATAAAAAAATTGACTTGGTAACTATGGTGAAGACCATTTTTGATAGTCATTATGTTTTCTCGATTAGCAATTGAATATCAATACATTGTTGTTTTTAACATAACTAATAAGAAAAATTAATACAAATGTTCATATTCATTTGGCTGTTTTATTTCAGAGTAACACACTTATGGTAATTTTTTGAATGTATGATTCTTTTGCAGTCAGCCTTGTTTTGTCACAATCTTTATTCGTTTTGGATACACAGGAATCATTTGAGGGGAAATATGGGCTTTCAAATGGGTTTATTTATTTATTTATATTGAACATATTTACTTCTTTTCTTTTTTCTTTTTTTCTCTCTTTAAACAAAAAAAAAAAAAAAAAAAAAAGATATATTTTAAATAAATACATTACCTTGTTTAGGAAAATATCATTTATGAATTCTCTTCTTGTTCTTTATTCTCTTTCCCCACTTACCAGTCTCTGCATTTTTGTGAGTTAAAATTAACCACTTCTGACAGATACAGTGACTTGATTTCTGCACCTAGCACTCTTTACACTGCTGCTTGCTTTCTGCAGTGTCAATCAACATCATGGCCCTGAACCTGGATATTCCAATTCTGGCTATCACCGTGATGAAAACCAGTATGCCAGGAACGGTGCATACAATAACGGCTATCCAGCATACGGGGGTGGTAACCCCAGACCTGACTACCCAGGTAGTAAAGAGCCCCTCCCCCCTGCATACGGTGGCGGCCCACAAGTATATCCTTCAGACCATGGCTTTCATGGCAAGCCGCCAAAGTATTCTTACTAACAGTAAGTACTAGAGCTTTTCACTAATTACTAATTCAGTAATACACCGTCTGAGTTTGTCTTGCATGTAAGATTGCATTAATTGATGCAACTGTGTGTGGTGCATGACACAAATGGGGGGAAAGTGCATTTGGTATATAGAGAATATTATATGAGTGTCCATGACAGATGATATTTATGACATGAGTGGCTAAATTATCATATTTCCCGAGTGAAAGCATGGGAAATGCGATAATTTAGGCACGAGTGTTGTAAATATCATTTGTCATGGACATGAATGTAATATTCTATTTATTGCTGTAAAAATGCCCTGCCATTTAAATATTCTAGCTAATGTTTACAACTTGTATAAATGACGAAGGTCTTATGAACACCGTGATATCAAACGCCAAATGTTTTCAGAATTATGTAATTACCAGCCAATCAGACTGAGGTGTACTTTAATGATGGCTAATCAGAATGTGGTGGACTGTAATGACAGCCAATCATTCCTAAGAGGGCATATGATTTTGTTATTAACCACGAGGGAAATCGCACAGTGAATATGTCCCTCATTATGCTGTACCTTGTAGGTAATAAGTTTGTATAGTTAAATGCTTCGAAGGCAGTACTTGGAAGGTAAATGATAAATTAATTTTAATGAAAAATAAAAAAATAAAAAAAGAGAGAGAGAATAGAGTAGTCACAGCCAAAAATTGCATTTCTTATGACAAAGCGTAAGGGATGTTTCTGACAATGATACATTGCACCATCAGTTTGGTTTTATGTTTATAATTGTTGAAAAGGTGCAACATAATATAGTGGTAAAAGTCCCTTATTGATGCATAGTCGGTCCAAAATTTAATACTAATAACAAACTCGTGTGGGGTTTTTTAATGTTTTTTTTTTTAAAGATCATTAATAGTATTTGCAGTACTTATTGATATAACCATTGTTAAAATGTGTTCAATGTGTTGTTAAATATCTAATAAATCCTACTTGATTAATGATGTTTTATGGCAGTATGATATTTCATACAATGTACACTTTTTAAATAGCAATATTTATATGTTATTGTTATTATTATTATTATTATTATTATTATTATTATTATTATTATTATGTAATAATAATAATAATAATAATAATAATAATAATAATAATAATAATAATAATAATAATAAGTATTATTATTATTATTATTATTATTATTATATATTCATAGCAGTTTTGCTTTAAATGCTCAAGTGTTCTAAAACTTAACATTTTATTTGTAAAATTATTATCATAATATTTAAAAAAAAATTATACCAAGCTATTTTTTAAATCATGAATAAGCATATTTTTGCATATTGAAAATTCTACAGTGTAAACTTTAATTTTTTTATAGACATGGGTATATGAATATTAAAGAGTGATTTTCAGTCTGAAGGCACTGAATATATGCAAACTTTGGAGTTATATTAAAAAAAACAAAAAAAAAAAACAAAAAAAAAAAGAAAAAAAAAAAAGTAAATTTTCAAATCCTCAATCTTTATGACAAAGGAGCTACCAGTAGACAAAATTCCAGATTACTATTAAAAAACTTAAACTGCCACAGTCTCAACTGCCCATTAGATGTAACTCAAACTCATGTGATCAATGCATGCTTTGTTATACTTATAGCAATAATTCATATGTGTTACCAGTGTACTACTTAAACAAATTATAGGCTGCATATACACTGAACTGAAATATTACAGTTGAGCACCATTGTGTAACTTCTGGATGAATCAATTTGATGAAGTTAATAGTCTGAAGTTTGACTTCTGTTTATAAAATTGTCTTGATTTGTCACATTGTTACACAGTGTGAGAAATAAAATGTTTTGAATGGTAAATATCAATTTCTTGAGAGTGGAAGAGCACAAAATCAAACATAATGCTGAGATTTAATTGTTACAAAGTTATACTGTTACAAAGTTATATGTTGATTTGCCATATTTTAACACTGGTTACTAATACAATATACAAACACTTGTTAGCCTTCACTATCAAGAGATGTCATCAAATGTTAAATACAAATATAGCCATTTAAGTGAGCCCCCCCCCACACACACACCTTAAAAGAACATGTATTAATAGAGCATTTGTATGTGACCTAGATAGCAATAGTAGTATAATGAGTAAATGTTTAAATAATAAAAATATTCTTGACATAGTTTTAACAGGTGAAATAAAGTAAAACACTGAACTACTATAGTATAACTGGCTCCATTGAAATTATCAATTTCAGAATGCAACTAGCCATGTGTGTGTGTATGCAATATAGGTTTAAAAATGATGTTCCCCATAAAAAAATAAAATAAAAACATTTTAAAACTCATCCAAATAATTTACGTTAGTAACTCACAGTATTTAATAGCCTGGTTTAAAGTAATGAACATCACCTTCAATGTTGATTTATTCAAGCAAATTTAAAATTAGCATCATCAACACTAATAAAAAATGAAAAATAACCATTTTCCGTGTAAAATATATTACACAAATAATATTTTATATATTAATAGCAATTTTACAGTTACTACCAGCATTTACTGGTATTTACTACATGTGTAACTAAGATTTTTTTTACTGTTCAGGTATGTATAATACTCAGTTTATATAATGATAGTTTTGGTCTTTATTTCACTCAATATAATGCTTAGTTCTCTTGTAGTTTTCACATCCTATTTCCAAAATTTATCTGCTTATATCTAACAAAGAAATAATAAAAATACTTAGCACAATAGCAGTGTATTCATCTTTAAAACATAGCAATGCATGTTTCATATACAGTTACACACATTAAAAAATTGATATTTATTTACACATTAACATACAGTAATATAAATTTATTGATAATTTCCTTTCTGTTTGTGGATTACCAGTTATGTACAGTAACAAAAGTTATATATTATATCAGTTTTGTATAATATACATGTAGAAGTTGTTATCATTAAACACATTTTTATGTTTTAAATTATTATTTGAATTAAAAAGGGAGAATGTTTTTGTTTTTTTTACCTAACATTTAAGACTTCTAGTATTAATTAATTTGTTAATCTTGACAACTTTAGTTACTATCAAATTTCTTCTTAGTAGATAGAAATTATACTTGCATAATAGAGGCTTACCAATATAGAATCTACAAGTAATATATTACAGCTAATACAATATAACAGCTAATTACTAACATTATTATAGATTTGAAACATATTTCTGATAAACTATTCAGGCTATACTAGTATATACATTTAATTACAGTAAACATGTACATTACATATAATTTTAATATATATTTTATAGACCATGCCTAGTGTGTATTTTAGACTACAAAATATGAATATTATATTATAAAAATATTAATACGGTATATTTGGATTTAAATTTGTTTCAGCTAATGTATTATTATATTATTATATAATGATATGTTGTATCAAAAGATAAAAAATTTATGCCACTATTTCTAAGACATTAAAACAACATTTAGAAAGTTTTTTTCATAAGTATTTTCTGTGAATTACCATGAAGCCATCATTTTGTACCATTTGATTTAATGTAGGCAGCAAGATACCTGAAATAATTTAGCTTTTATAAAAATCATTTGAGTAATAAAAAAAAACCTAAGTTTATAATTTGTTAATGACCTGTATTATTTTCTATGGTACAGTATTTCTTATTTATGATTCAATGTATTTTTTAAGCCATAGGTAGTGAAATATTTTCATGTTAATAATAATCTTTGTTTTCTTTTTTCTAGACAAACACACTGGTAAAGCTAAAGCTGATAAACCATACAGCCAACGTTACGATCAGCCAAGAAAATCACGCAAATATTACTAGCCATCCTGTTCCAGAATTCCAGAAACTCATGGAGTTACATCTAGACTTCCAGGAAATAGGCAAAACCTTCAACACTACACCCAGCTATTAAAAAATTCCATGAGATCGTGCAATTGATTCCAGACTACAAGTTATTGAAAAAAAAATACAATTAAGGAAAACATTATAGACTATGAATATTTCAAATTTCATGAAATCGAGAAAAATGTTTTACAAAAATATGTTTGACTGCCATATTTAAATTTACAAGAAATTGTGAATTTTGTTCTAGAATTTCACTTTGACATAACCTTTAATTGTTGGAAAGAAATCTGTGAATTCTATAAAATTCTATATAAGAAAACCATGTATAACTATTTTTTTTAATTTACTCTTACATTAATGAAAGAAGAGAATTCTCTGTAAGTTCAATTATCTAATTAAACCAGCAAATAATTTGTTTTTGTGTTTATCTTCTAGGGAAACAGATTTTTTTTTTTTAAATACATGTATGAAATGTTTTCCCATCACAAACCTCTACCTGACTCTACTGTTTCGAACAATGGTGCATTTTGAAATATAACTTAAATATTTTGTAATAGAACCTTTTTTATTTTTTTAATGAAACTTATTTTTTTCCAATTTGTTGGTAATGTGTGTCAAAGCAATTAAGTTTTCTGGGTCTGCCTCTAAATGTTGATGATAATTCCTTTAGCAATGCTCACTGAAATACAGATCTAGAGAAATCCTGTAATGGAAAATAATGTTTCCACAACTGTGATCATAGTGCCTTTGATTTGTAATTATCCGCCCTTTCAACATCTCAGATGTCAGGTTTGTATCTTTGTTTCTTTTAGCCTTT
Organism: Peltospira smaragdina; assembly: GCA_032361425.1. Taxonomy (NCBI): domain Eukaryota; kingdom Metazoa; phylum Mollusca; class Gastropoda; order Neomphalida; family Peltospiridae; genus Peltospira; species Peltospira smaragdina. The sequence goes on along the minus strand of JAUTBW010112261.1, from coordinate 3,784 downwards.
ATAATTTATATTTATAAAACATTTATCATAACTTGAATGTGTATTGTAGATAAACATTTCTAAATGGATTGGCTATGTATTCTGTTGAAAACTGTCATTGCTAAAATAGCTGAAATTAACCTCCCCAAAATATGGCACTGAATACATTGGTTTGTATTATTTCAGATTTTAATAATTATTTTGGATAGAGTATCAATGTATCACACAAATCAGTTAATTTTCATTTGTATTTATTCATTTACGTTGATTTATATAGCTAATAATTGTATTACTCTTTGTCAAACAGGTTCACGTATTATAGTTTATCATTTAAAATAATTCATTTATTTGTTTTACTGTTTAATATCTAGCACCTCATATTTTTAATAAACCATAGCAAATTACAATTTTTGTTTAATAGGTCTTAATTTGGTTCAAAGCTGTTCACTACCAATATCACATCCCTCCACTTTCTACTGTGTAAACTGATTTTTTAATGTGTATATTACAGCACTAGCTGTAACTTCTTGTATTAGCAAACAGCTGTTACATATATGTGAAAACCTGTCCATGTTAATTAGAACAAAAGATCAAAGAAAAAGACAGTACTTTTCTTGCATTTTTTATATTTTTTAACTGATAACATGTACCAGTATTAAAGAAAATATAGTTTAAATATTGATTAATCTGTGTCCATTATTGTTACATGCAATTATTTTAATGGTGCAAACTGTATATATATTTTTTCCTTTAATATTTTTGTTTACTGGTATATCAGTAGTTTGCAGTGTATGTCACATAATTATTCAGATATATGTTTTAAACATGCAAAACAAATTGGAAACATGTTTTCCCATTATGTAAGTCATTTTATTTATCATCTTTCTTCATTACATGTGTTCAAAGTATTTTGTATTTTTATTATTACAGTGACACATTTCAAACTGATAATCAAATGATTATGTTAATATATTGAGGTATCTTTGCATAGCCCTATATAAATGTTTGTTTTTATGGTAATATTTTTCAAACTGATGATCAAAATGATGTTGATAACTTGTCATGGAAATTTTGCACATCCCCATGAAGATATTCTCGCATCTGCCACTACAGAAATTAAATATGTACATCATTGAATTATTATTATTATTATTACTGATAATTTCTATTTTTTGTTTTTTGTTTGTTTTTTATTGTTATTGTAAACATCAATTTCCCTTTGTCAGAATAAGTGGGTAATGCCAGAACTGCCCCCCCTGGTGTATTTATGTTGTATCAGCTTACTCTGTGTGCACATAGATACAATTGCTATATTTTGTATTTTCAATTTGAATTGTTTATATTGTTGAAGTAGTTTTTATTTTAACATTTATCTGTAATAATACATCACAATTACATATAGTTTGTTTCTTACTTTATATTTTCACATTATGTAGTTTTTACGTGTAAATAACGTGCCAGTAATGCTGGAGTATTTTGTGTTCTTGTGTTGTTCAAAAATTACTGTGATGTTTCCTGTTGTCGCATAATTTTTACTGCACCTTTATTTGGTTCAATGTAACTTGTTACTAGCCGAATTTACAATACTTAGTCTCTTAACTAGGTGTTAATACATTGATAATGTATTTAAAAAAAAGTTTTATTTGTAATTATTTAGCAAGACATTCAACACATTTTTCTAAATGGTTAGAGGAAATAGGCATCATAGTGGCATTTATTGCTAGTGCTTACTTGGGGTGTGGTAAGTTTTCAGATAGATTACTCTAGCTGGATCCCTTCATGTTAATTGGCATACAGTTCATCTTTTGTTGCCTGATACCATGTAAATTGTAAATAAATATAAATGTGTTGAGTACATTGTTAAATAAGATATTTCCTTGTCATAAGGAATTATAAGAACTGATCTTATGCTAGCTGCACATCAGATTGGTGCCAACAAAACTGGACTTAGTTTGCATCCTTAATTGGTGAAGTTGAAAACAGTTTTCGTAAATTTGGCTCGCTGTAATTAATGAAATCTATAGTGAGTGTAGCCTGATTACTAAAATAATCATATTTACACATGGAAAATACTACTGTACATATGCTGTGTTCTGATGTGCTGATTATAAATTAAAAATATATTGATCATCCTGTAAATCATGAAATTAATGCAAGCAGAGAATTGGTGCAAAAATTTGAAATTTTGACATAATAACTTAAGTATGTAAGATATTTTATTTAATAATACAGTATAAATTAAATTCTTTGTCAAATGTGTTATGTGTCATACTCAGCCTCTTTCTGTGCATCACAAATTTGACTAATATCTTTCAGTGTGGACTCTACTAACATATGAAACTAAGTTATATAATTAACAGATTGTACGTAAAAAGTTCTAAACATATTTATAACTAATTTGCCCTTTGCATTAACAAATTAATCATTAATGTGGACTCATGTATGGATGCAATAATTTCATGATTTATTAAATTGTGTTACTTAATTATTGTATGTGAACAAATTGCTATTCACCATAAATTTATCTTTTATTTAAATACATTTTGGGTTTTGTTTGTTTTTCAAATGTCACAGTATCATGTTTCTGACCATTTTAAATATTAAATACACCAAATCAATTTATTAATCCAATTGCATCAAAAAGAAAATATTGTAGAATCTGAAAGTCAATGATAAAAATGTGCTAAAAAATGAGGTGATTGTGTGAATACTGAATGTATGAACAACACATTTCCAAAGTCATAATTATGAACATTCCAGTTGAATAGTTGTGATCTGTGATAAATTCTTGGTTAGTTTCTTTCTGGTTGAGGTATAGGTTTATATTAAAGAGTAAATCTGTTAACTGATTTTAATATCAGAGCTTCATATTTGGTCATAACTTGATGAAGTACAGCTCAAAATTTTGGCTGTGTTTACACCTCATCTTTGTCTTGTGCCACACTACCTTTATACATTGATAAAGTATTGTTACTCATCCTCTAACTATTACTTAATGTTGTGTTTTATGGTAAAGATATGTTCAAAAGTAAAATGTCCTTTATTTGTTAACTAAATACTAACATCTTAGTGGTTAATATAAATGAATTGGCTTGTAAAATTATTTCTGTTCTGAAAAAAAACCCAAAAGGAATCGGACCTGGTGGCACTGTGACTAAGCCATTTGCTTTAGAATACTGGCTTCATCCCAGGGTTAGATTTATTGGTGATATCAGTAAATGCAGCACACTACAAAATCAAAACTATTCTACAATCATAGATGGAAGATGGACAAGCCAGATTAATTAAAGCAAAAATCTTAATGTGCATGGATAGTAAACTTGTCCTCTTCCTATCTGCAAAAATGTAGATGACTGAAAGTTACAACTTCATACATACATACATATATACATATTATATATATAAATTTTTATTATTATTATTATTATTTTTTTTTTAAATGGTCATCAATCTTACACACAAATAATAACATTTAGTAAAGGAATACAGATGTTTACTGTTGTTTGTTGAACGGCATGGTTCATCCATTCTTAACACAACGTGCCTTACTATGATCCAACTATCATTTGCAAATTAATAGAACTTTTATATATGGCACAATTATGTGGTAAATTTTACTTTTAAATTTTAAGTTTTTGATTAAATTATTGATTATTATAGTAAAGATAATGTTATTTAATTCACACAGATTTAATATTTAATAGAATTTTAAATGTTCAAAGTTCATGCAAAATATGGTACATAATGTCTGTAATACATAGATAACCAAATAAAAATGATTAATATTTTTAGGTTAATATATATA